>JAMPIV010020159.1:0-126888 GCA_024509875.1 Oreohelix idahoensis | reverse complement strand
ATTGTTCCAACAATCTCACCACCAACTACTGTTCATGATGCGACCATGTCTTCAGTGTTTGTATATAAATGAATGAATCATGGTAGTATGTTACAGAGATAGCATGATAAGATAATGTATACTGTGCAGAATTAACAAAATACATGAATAAATCATATGTTATGATACATGGGTACGATATAACCTTTGCCTTCCACTTATGGATGTCAAGTCACTTAAGTACTTGCTGGTATGTCGTAAGCTTCCAGGCAAGAACTATCCATGATATATGTGGTTAACCAATTAATGGTTATGCTTCCTGACAATGCCGGTGAAGGTTATCTCTGGTTAGCGTCATTCCCATTTTTCCTTATATTTCAGTCTCTCGCGCGTACGAGAAAGCACCTCTAAAAGTCCCAAAAGATTTTCGTTTCATCTCCTGGTTTGAGGCTATTTGAAGCAATCTGTGTTTTTCCTGTACTTGTTTTTTTCTTCTGTTCACTACACACTTATATTCTTCCGTCCTTTCTATGTATCATTTCCTTTTCCCCATATGAGGCTTTCATTACATATACGTTTTATACAAATCCGTTGAGGCTTGTTAGTGTAATAAATTTTTAAAGATTATTAGCTAACTTTTAGCCGATGTGATGAAGGTGAAAAATATTAATTATCTTTAAAACTATTTATATTTGAATAATATCCTTTTGGATATAATTCCTAGTCTATCTCCTTTGTTGAGTTACATTTATTTAATATTATTCCAACCGGGCGTTCTCCGGTAATTAATAATTTAATTTTCAGTAAATGCATACTTTTAAAGTCCGTCATACATTCCTATATAGCTATTTCCTCATTCTTCAGTAATACTGTATGGCTTCAACCGTAATTCACACTTCCGCTGTCTACAAACTTCAAAGAAAGACCGCCGCGCTGACCTTGCACTGGTGTTTGTGTGTGGGAGTCGCGCTACACATTTTTTTCCCACAACAAAGCAAGAGGAACCAAATTTCGCTACAGAGCCCTCTTCTTTAAAACAGTGCATGCACAGTTAACTTTTTGGTAACTCATGCTGCAGTTTCTCCTTACTTTTCTGTTTTTCTCTATCTCCTTTGATAGGATGACGACTTAAAAAATCGGGTCCAAGATTGTCCCGTCCTGGTATGTATCTCACATTGAACGAATATGGAGATAACAGTAAACTCCACCTTAAAAGTCGTGAATTTAATTTTTTAGACACTGCTAAAAACATCAAAGGCTGGTGATCACTTTCCACAATGAAGTGTTTCCCGTAAAGAAAAGGGGCGAATTTGTTGATCGACCAGACCAAAGCGAGGCATTCACGTTCAACGGTAGAATAATTTCGTTCAGCTGTATTTAACTTTCTACTGGCAAAAGCTACTGGTAATAGCATATGTGGCAGTGTGTCTGCCCGCTGTAGTAATGTTGCTCCGATGCCTACATTGCTAGCATCCGTTCTTAGTACGAATTCTTGTGTGAGATCGGGAAGGGCAAGGATAGGTTTATTTGTCAGCTTATTTTTCAACTCTGTATAAGCCTGTTCACACTCCGCAGTCCATTGTATTTTATCCGGCTGACCTTTTTTGGTTAAGTCGGTTAATGGCGCGCACAATGAGTTAAAATGGGGTATATATTTCTGATAAAACCCGCACAGTGACACAAAGGATCTTACATCCTTCTTAGTTTGTGGTCTTGGTGCTTTTCTCATTTTCTCTACATTCTTTGGGTCCGGAGACATTTGCCCTGTAGAGATAGTGTGACCTAAAAATTCCAATGTCTCACATCCAATATGACACTTAGTTAGGCGTGCTGTCAATCCCGTTTCTCTTAGTCTATTTAACAACATGGAGAGTGATACTACGTGTTCCTCGAACGTAGTGGTAGCAATCAGAATATCATCCATGAAGTTGGTGATATGAGGATTTTGTAATGGTTCCAACAATTTCCTCATCATTCTGGTGAAGATACTTGGAGCATTCTTTAAACCAAATGGGAATACATTGAACTCGTAATGTCCATCCGGTGTACTAAAGGCTAACAGTTTCCTAACTTCTGGTTTTACTGGTATTTGGTAGTATACCTTGCTTAGATCTACTTTTGAAAAATACTGCCTTACTCAGTGTAGCAAACAACTGATTGGTGTCAGGTAATGGGTCTACCTGAGATTCAGTGATAGCATTTCGTTTCCTATAATCAATGCATAACCTGTGTTCACCACTAGGTTTCCTTAATGGCACCACACTTGAGCTTTAGGGAGATTCAGACTTTGAAATAATTTTCTCTCTTAAGAGATAGTCGATCTCATCCTTGAGTGCCTGTCCTTTAGCATAAGGTATAGGGTATGTCCGTATACAAACTGGTGTAGGGTCAGTAATCGTCATGTCATACTCTAACAGATTAGTACACCCCGGCTTATCTGTGAGTACCTCAGCATGGATTTCTAACACCTCCTGAACCTTTTTCCTCTGCTCAAAAGTTAAATGTTCACTCACATTAACCTGAGCATAGCTTTCCGTAGTTGTTAGGGGGTATTCCATGGAGGAAATTGGTTCATCCTGCATTTCTGTTGCAATGGCCAGGGTCATGATATGTGCAACTTCTGATGCTTCCCTGTCATAATACTTTTTAAGAAGGTTGACATGATACACCTTCTCCTTTCCTTTGTTGTCAATCTTATAGTTGGTCCGGGAAAGTTTTTCCAATATGACGTAGGGACCCTGCCATCCAATTTGCAATTTATTATTGCTGCTGGGCAACAGTAACAGAACTTTTTCTCCCACCTCAAGTTCCCTATCTTTTGCTGTTTTATTGTAGTAAGCAGCCTGCTTCCTCCTGGCCTGTCTTAAGTTATCATTTGCCAGTTTCCAAGTTGTTTTCAATCGAGATGTCAACTCGTTGACGTATTGGTATGAAGAAGTCACGGTTTCTTCTGCTTTTTCATCAGTCCATGTCCACAACAATGCTTCCAGTGGACCTTTGATTGGTCGTCCAAACAACAATGTAGCTGGAGCCAATCCTGTGGAGTTATGTCTGACTTCCCTATAGGCAAATAGTGCTGAGGGTAAGTATGTGTCCCAAGTTTCAGGTTTCTCACTAGCTAACTTTCTAAGGATCGAAATGAGCGTGCCATTGAACCGCTCTACTTGACCATTCCCTTGGGCGTGGTACGGGCTACAGTGATAATGTCTAGCTTGAAATAACCTGAATACTTCTTGTGTTAGCTTTCCCCTAAACTGAGAACCATTGTCAGTCAATATTTGATGTGGGAAACCTAATCGGGTGAATATTGTTAACAGTGCCTCTGCCACATGTTTCGAATCTATCGATGACATTGCTACTGCCTCTCCCCACATAGAGCAAGTATCGACCAATGTTAAGATATATGCATTTCTCTTCTTGGTCCTACTGAGGGGTCCAACAATATCCACGGCAACACGTTCGAAGGGCGTTCCAATGATGGGCATTTCTCCCAGTGTTGCTGGTGCAGTCCTATGTTTAGGAGCTACTCTTTGGCATTTTGGACAGGATCTCACATACCTCTTTATGTCCTCTGTGATCCCTGGCCAAAAGTAGTGACAGGCTATCTGTTGTCCAGTGGCCCCTATTCCCATATGTCCACTGAAGGGTATAGCATGTCCTAGCTTCATAACCTGCTCCCTGTATGATTTTGGCACTACAAGCTGTCCATGTCCATTAGGTCCTGTTCCAGCTTTTCTATATAGTCGGCCATTTTTCATATATAAGTCTCCTTTCTCTGGAGGGTTATGGCTTTTAGGTAATTTGCCAAAGCAAGGCTTCAATGTACTGTCAGCAGTTTGAGCCTTTCTCATCTCTTCTGGATGAGTATTGATGATAGTGTCCTCCTCTTTCTTAGAGCTTGCCCTGGTCTGGACTGTTGCCATCACTATGGGTCTTATAGGTTCTCCTAGAAAGACATATCTACATCCCCGTATTAATGGGTAGATAGGGTTGTCCATCACTGCTGCTTTGATCTCTCCTTCCACATAGCGAGATCTTATGTTGATTCGGGCTATGGGCAGTGTCATGGTTCCTGCTCCCTTGACTGGTCCTCTGATTTCCACTGTTTCTGTGGTTATCTGTTCCGGACTCACCAGAGAAGAGCACACTACTGAGTCAAAGTCCAAGCCTGTATCATATAAGCACAGTACTTGGGTGCCATTCAAGGTCACTTCCTCACAGACAGGGGGATGATGGAGGTCCTTCTGACTATTTGCCATGTCCTTCCTTTCCTTGTTCTCTGTTGTAAGGCATGCAGCGTGATGAGGAGGGTTTTTCCGTCTGCATTCCGCAGTATTGTGGTTATTCATTTGGCAAGATTTACACCACTTTCCTTCCTTTCTTGGAGGTTTCTTTTCTGATCCTGGAGGGTTTTTGTCTTTATAATCAGTTCTGTGTTTGTTCTTGTTGGAATTGTCCCTGTGTTCATAGTTGGTAAAGTTTTGTGAAGGTTTGAAGTTCTCACCCTGCTTCTTCTTATTTCCTGACACTTCTGACTGAGCTGCTTGATATCTTTCAGCCATGGTTAAAATATCTTCCAATCTCTCAGCTCCTTGCTCCATAAGAAATTTTCTCATTTCCTGAGGCATGGATTCTCTCAGTTGTTCCATCATGACCATTTCTTTTATATCTTGACATTTTCCTAAGCTAATCCATTTTGTCAGATAAGTTTCCAATCTGGCAGAAAACTGGTGATAGTTTTCTCCTGGAAGTAGCTTAGCAGTTCGGAATCTCTTTCTATAAGATTCAGAATTCTTTTCGTACCTGACCAGTAAAGCTTGTTTTAAGATTTCATAATCTTCCTGGTCTTCTTTTGAGAGTTTTAAATAAACATCGTATGAAACTCCCCTCAACCCCTGAGATAGCTTAAGGCTCCATTTTTCCTTTTCCAATCCATAGGTAGTGGCCAGTCTCTCATATCTATCCAGGTATGACTCAATGGCGTCGTCCTTCTCAATAAATGGATCCAGGTGGAAACTCATGGCTCCATTTGCCGTGCTCTGGTTGGAGCTACTCTCAGAGTGAGGTGAGCTAGCACCATGATTGCTAGCTGCTCCCTGGAGTTCAAGTTCCTTTAAACTTAACTCATGAGCTCTTTGTAACCTTCTTTCTTCAGCTTCAGACATTAGTCTCTTTTCTTCTCTCTCTGCTTCCATTCTTTTGGCTTCTCTCTCTGCTTGTAGTTTCCTAGCTTCAGCCTCAACTTCAAATCTTTTGGCTTCTCTTTCAGCTTCAGCTTCCATTCTTTTAGTCTCTCTATCTAAATATTTATCCACTTCAGTTGTGATATGTCGAATTAGAGCATCTCCTGTTATACCCAAGTCTTTTCCTTCCTGCATAATCGCAGCTCTAAACTTCACCAATTCAGCCATGATGCTTACTTACCAGAGGGTATATAATTTTATCTTCACTAACCAACTAACTTAATTAAAATCAATTAATTACCTTGAACAAGACAAATCCTTAAAACCTTGTGAGCGTTTCCTATTTCCTTCGTACTCAATGGTACTACTATTACGAAAAAAATTTTTAAGTTTTAGAATTTTTCAGAAAAAATTTTTTTTACAAACTATTTGTGGCTCAAGATAGAAGAATACATAGATAGTGGCTCAGGATACAAAATAATATCCCGCGAAAGAGCCCCCAGTGTAGCGAAAGGTTTTCCTATTATGATGATAGTGGTAGAGCAGAAGTAGAATCTCTCTCCAGAAAGTATGAAGTTCCAGTGCCCGAGAAGTACACTGGTATCACAAGTGAGTTACAGCTGTGAATACTCTGAGCTGGACAATAGATTTAGGCTTCAGAAGTATAAGATGCTACTTTCGCTATCGTAACCATATGTGATAATATAATTAAATTTGAAAAGGTAACTCAAAATTTAACAGTTAAAAATTTAACAAGTCAAATGAGTACAATTATCCAATTTATTATGTACATCTATATATTCTTGTAATGATAAATGGGTGTTGGAAGATGGTAAAATGTATGATTATTTACAGTTACAAATTAAAATAACTAATAGAAAAAGTCTTGGATTTATCTTCCACTGAATTTACAACAAAGGATTGTCACATTATCTCTTGCCATCTAGTGTCATCGTTAGACCGTCGTTTTAGAAACTGCTCACATGATTTGTTGGATGGATACATATAAACTCATCTTTAGTCACGTCTGCTCGAGGTTCCTCCGACACACTGGAGTACGGAAGACTTTCCTTCATCCCGCCCTATAACTACGGGGGACTAAGGTGTTGGAGTTTGGTTGACCTCTAGGCTTCAGTGAGCTGGATCAACTTCTTCAAGTCTTTAGTTTCTCGATCAGGAATGATCATAAACATTGATCATAAAAACCTGGAACAAAAGGTAATAGGTGGCCATTGTTCCAACAATCTCACCACCAACTACTGTTCATGATGCGACCGTGTCTTCAGTGTTTGTATATAAATGAATGAATCATGGTAGTATGTTACAGAGATAGCATGATAAGATAATGTATACTGTGCAGAATTAACAAAATACATGAATAAATCATATGTTATGATACATGGGAACGATATAACCTTTGCCTTCCACTTATGGATGTCAAGTCACTTAAGTACTTGCTGGTATGTCGTAAGCTTCCAGGCAAGAACTATCCATGATATATGTGGTTAACCAATTAATGGTTATGCTTCCTGACAATGCCGGTGAAGGTTATCTCTGGTTAGCGTCATTCCCTTTTTTATTATATCTGATACAATCAATCAGAAATAAAATCTGAAATAAAATGATATTATTCATACTTATATCTTTAATAAACTTACATACCCTCTTAGGATCTATAAGCTCACGGTGAGATTATTTTGGTTGAAGTTAATCTGCCCTGCATGCAGCGTGAAAAAATAACTTTTCTTGCAGATACTGTCTTCCAGTTTCTCACTTTGGCTTCTGGATTTGGTGTGTGAGATTTTCAACGCGTCCCTCTGTCCTTATATTTCAGTCTCTCGCGCGTACGAGAAAGCACCTCTAAAAGTCCCAAAAGATTTTCGTTTCATCTCCTGGTTTGAGGCTATTTGAAGCAATCTGTGTTTTTCCTGTACTTGTTTTTTTTTCTGTTCACTACACACTTATATTCTTCCGTCCTTTCTATGTATCATTTCCTTTTCCCCATATGAGGCTTTCATTACATATACGTTTTATACAAATCCGTTGAGGCTTGTTAGTGTAATAAATTTTTAAATATTATTAGCTAACTTTTAGACGATGTGATGAAGGTGAAAAATATTAATTATCTTTAAAACTATTTATATTTGAATAATATCCTTTTGGATATAATTCCTAGTCTATCTCCTTTGTTGAGTTACATTTATTTAATATTATTCCAACCGGGCGTTCTCCGGTAATTAATAATTTAATTTTCAGTAAATGCATACTTTTAAAGTCCGTCATACATTCCTATATAGCTATTTCCTCATTCTTCAGTAATACTGTATGGCTTCAACCGTAATTCACACTTCCGCTGTCTACAAACTTCAAAGAAAGACCGCCGCGCTGACCTTGCACTGGTGTTTGTGTGTGGGAGTCGCGCTACACATTTTTTTTCCCACAACAAAGCAAGAGGAACCAAATTTCGCTACAGAGCCCTCTTCTTTAAAACAGTGCATGCACAGTTAACTTTTTGGTAACTCATGCTGCAGTTTCTCCTTACTTTTCTGTTTTTCTCTATCTCCTTTGATAGGATGACGACTTAAAAAATCGGGTCCAAGATTGTCCCGTCCTGGTATGTATCTCACATTGAACGAATATGGAGATAACAGTAAACTCCACCTTAAAAGTCGTGAATTTAATTTTTTAGACACTGCTAAAAACATCAAAGGCTGGTGATCACTTTCCACAATGAAGTGTTTCCCGTAAAGAAAAGGGGCGAATTTGTTGATCGACCAGACCAAAGCGAGGCATTCACGTTCAACGGTAGAATAATTTCGTTCAGCTGTATTTAACTTTCTACTGGCAAAAGCTACTGGTAATAGCATATGTGGCAGTGTGTCTGCCCGCTGTAGTAATGTTGCTCCGATGCCTACATTGCTAGCATCCGTTCTTAGTACGAATTCTTGTGTGAGATCGGGAAGGGCAAGGATAGGTTTATTTGTCAGCTTATTTTTCAACTCTGTATAAGCCTGTTCACACTCCGCAGTCCATTGTATTTTATCCGGCTGACCTTTTTTGGTTAAGTCGGTTAATGGCGCGCACAATGAGTTAAAATGGGGTATATATTTCTGATAAAACCCGCACAGTGACACAAAGGATCTTACATCCTTCTTAGTTTGTGGTCTTGGTGCTTTTCTCATTTTCTCTACATTCTTTGGGTCCGGAGACATTTGCCCTGTAGAGATAGTGTGACCTAAAAATTCCAATGTCTCACATCCAATATGACACTTAGGCGTGCTGTCAATCCCGTTTCTCTTAGTCTATTTAACAGCATGGAGAGTGATACTACGTGTTCCTCGAACGTAGTGGTAGCAATCAGAATATCATCCATGAAGTTGGTGATATGAGGATTTTGTAATGGTTCCAACAATTTCCTCTTCATTCTGGTGAAGATACTTGGAGCATTCTTTAAACCAAATGGGAGTACATTGAACTCGTAATGTCCATCCGGTGTACTAAAGGCTAACAGTTTCCTAACTTCTGGTTTTACTGGTATTTGGTAGTATCCCTTGCTTAGATCTACTTTTGAAAAATACCGCCTTACTCAGTGTAGCAAACAACTGATTGGTGTCAGGTAATGGGTCTACCTGAGATTCAGTGATAGCATTTCGTTTCCTATAATCAATGCCTAACCTGTGTTCACCACTAGGTTTCCTTAATGGCACCACACTTGAGCTGTAGGGAGATTCAGACTTTGAAATAATTTTCTCTCTTAAGAGATAGTCAATCTCATCCTTGAGTGCCTGTCCTTTAGCATAAGGTATAGGGTATGTCCGTATACAAACTGGTGTAGGGTCAGTAATCGTCATGTCATACTCTAACAGATTAGTACACCCCGGCGTATCTGTGAGTACCTCAGCATGGATTTCTAACACCTCCTGAACCTTTTTCCTCTGCTCAAAAGTTAAATGTTCACTCACATTAACCTGAGCATAGCTTTCCGTAGTTGTTAGGGGGTATTCCATGGAGGAAATTGGTTCATCCTGCATTTCTGTTGCAATGGCCAGGGTCATGATATGTGCAACTTCTGATGCTTCCCTGTCATAATACTTTTTAAGAAGGTTGACATGATACACCTTCTCCTTTCCTTTGTTGTCAATCTTATAGTTGGTCCGGGAAAGTTTTTCCAATATGACGTAGGGACCCTGCCATCCAATTTGCAATTTATTATTGCTGCTGGGCAACAGTAACAGAACTTTTTCTCCCACCTCAAGTTCCCTATCTTTTGCTGTTTTATTGTAGTAAGCAGCCTGCTTCCTCCTGGCCTGTCTTAAGTTATCATTTGCCAGTTTCCAAGTTGTTTTCAATCGAGATGTCAACTCGTTGACGTATTGGTATGAAGAAGTCACGGTTTCTTCTGCTTTTTCATCAGTCCATGTCCACAACAATGCTTCCAGTGGACCTTTGATTGGTCGTCCAAACAACAATGTAGCTGGAGCCAATCCTGTGGAGTTATGTCTGACTTCCCTATAGGCAAATAGTGCTGAGGGTAAGTATGTGTCCCAAGTTTCAGGTTTCTCACTAGCTAACTTTCTAAGGATCGAAATGAGCGTGCCATTGAACCGCTCTACTTGACCATTCCCTTGGGCGTGGTACGGGCTACAGTGATAATGTCTAGCTTGAAATAACCTGAATACTTCTTGTGTTAGCTTTCCCCTAAACTGAGAACCATTGTCAGTCAATATTTGATGTGGGAAACCTAATCGGGTGAATATTGTTAACAGTGCCTCTGCCACATGTTTCGAATCTATCGATGACATTGCTACTGCCTCTCCCCACATAGAGCAAGTATCGACCAATGTTAAGATATATGCATTTCTCTTCTTGGTCCTACTGAGGGGTCCAACAATATCCACGGCAACACGTTCGAAGGGCGTTCCAATGATGGGCATTTCTCCCAGTGTTGCTGGTGCAGTCCTATGTTTAGGAGCTACTCTTTGGCATTTTGGACAGGATCTCACATACCTCTTTATGTCCTCTGTGATCCCTGGCCAAAAGTAGTGACAGGCTATCTGTTGTCCAGTGGCCCCTATTCCCATATGTCCACTGAAGGGTATAGCATGTCCTAGCTTCATAACCTGCTCCCTGTATGATTTTGGCACTACAAGCTGTCCATGTCCATTAGGTCCTGTTCCAGCTTTTCTATATAAAAAGTTAGTTGCTTATCCTTTACAGGACGTGGCAATCAACCCCAGCTTTTATTGGCTACTTTTCTATATAGTAGGCCATTTTTCATATATAAGTCTCCTTTCTCTGGAGGGTTATGGCTTTTAGGTAATTTGCCAAAGCAAGGCTTCAATGTACTGTCAGCAGTTTGAGCCTTTCTCATCTCTTCTGGATGAGTATTGATGATAGTGTCCTCCTCTTTCTTAGAGCTTGCCCTGGTCTGGACTGTTGCCATCACTATGGGTCTTATAGGTTCTCCTAGAAAGACATATCTACATCCCCGTATTAATGGGTAGATAGGGTTGTCCATCACTGCTGCTTTGATCTCTCCTTCCACATAGCGAGATCTTATGTTGATTCGGGCTATGGGCAGTGTCATGGTTCCTGCTCCCTTGACTGGTCCTCTGATTTCCACTGTTTCTGTGGTTATCTGTTCCGGACTCACCAGAGAAGAGCACACTACTGAGTCAAAGTCCAAGCCTGTATCATATAAGCACAGTACTTGGGTGCCATTCAAGGTCACTTCCTCACAGACAGGGGGATGATGGAGGTCCTTCTGACTATTTGCCATGTCCTTCCTTTCCTTGTTCTCTGTTGTAAGGCATGCAGCGTGATGAGGAGGGTTTTTCCGTCTGCATTCCGCAGTATTGTGGTTATTCATTTGGCAAGATTTACACCACTTTCCTTCCTTTCTTGGAGGTTTCTTTTCTGATCCTGGAGGGTTTTTGTCTTTATAATCAGTTCTGTGTTTGTTCTTGTTGGAATTGTCCCTGTGTTCATAGTTGGTAAAGTTTTGTGAAGGTTTGAAGTTCTCACCCTGCTTCTTCTTATTTCCTGACACTTCTGACTGAGCTGCTTGATATCTTTCAGCCATGGTTAAAATATCTTCCAATCTCTCAGCTCCTTGCTCCATAAGAAATTTTCTCATTTCCTGAGGCATGGATTCTCTCAGTTGTTCCATTATGACCATTTCTTTTATATCTTGACATTTTCCTAAGCTAATCCATTTTGTCAGATAAGTTTCCAATCTGGCAGAAAACTGGTGATAGTTTTCTCCTGGAAGTAGCTTAGTAGTTCGGAATCTCTTTCTATAAGATTCAGAATTCTTTTCGTACCTGACCAGTAAAGCTTGTTTTAAGATTTCATAATCTTCCTGGTCTTCTTTTGAGAGTTTTAAATAAACATCGTATGAAACTCCCCTCAACCACTGAGATAGCTTAAGGCTCCATTTTTCCTTTTCCAATCCATAGGTAGTGGCCAGTCTCTCATATCTATCCAGGTATGACTCAATGGCGTCCTCCTTCTCAATAAATGGATCCAGGTGGAAACTCATGGCTCCATTTGCCGTGCTCTGGTTGGAGCTACTCTCAGAGTGAGGTGAGCTAGCACCATGATTGCTGGCTGCTCCCTGGAGTTCAAGTTCCTTTAAACTTAACACATGAGCTCTTTGTAACCTTCTTTCTTCAGCTTCAGACATTAGTCTCTTTTCTTCTCTCTCTGCTTCCATTCTTTTGGCTTCTCTCTCTGCTTGTAGTTTCCTAGCTTCAGCCTCAACTTCAAATCTTTTGGCTTCTCTTTCAGCTTCAGCTTCCATTCTTTTAGTCTCTCTATCTAAATATTTATCCACTTCAGTTGTGATATGTCGAATTAGAGCATTTCCTGTTATACCCAAGTCTTTTCCTTCCTGCATAATCGCAGCTCTAAACTTCACCAATTCAGCCATGATGCTTACTTACCAGAGGGTATATAATTTTATCTTCACTAACCAACTAACTTAATTAAAATCAATTAATTACCTTGAACAAGACAAATCCTTAAAACCTTGTGAGCGTTTCCTATTTCTTTCGTACTCAATGGTACTACTATTACGAAAAAAATTTCTAAGTTTTAGACTTTAAAAAAAAAAAAATTATTTTTACAAACTATTTGTGGCTCAAGATAGAAGAATACATAGATAGTGGCTCAGGATACAAAATAATATCCCGCGAAAGAGCCCCCAGTGTAGCGAAAGGTTTTCCTATTATGATGATAGTGGTAGAGCAGAAGTAGAATCTCTCTCCAGAAAGTATGAAGTTCCAGTGCCCGAGAAGTACACTGGTATCACAAGTGAGTTACAGCTGTGAATACTCTGAGCTGGACAATAGATTTAGGCTTCAGAAGTATAAGATGCTACTTTCGCTATCGTAACCATATGTGATAATATAATTAAATTTGAAAAAGTAACTCAAAATTTAACAGTTAAAAATTTAACAAGTCAAATGAGTACAATTATCCAATTTATTATGTACATCTATATATTCTTGTAATGATAAATGGGTGTTGGAAGATGGTAAAATGTATGATTATTTACAGTTACAAATTAAAATAACTAATAGAAAAAGTCTTGGATTTATCTTCCACTGAATTTACAACAAAGGATTGTCACATTATCTCTTGCCATCTAGTGTCATCATTAGACCGTCGTTTTAGAAACTGCTCACAGGATTTGTTGGATGGATACATATAAACTCATCTTTAGTCACGTCTGCTCGAGGTTCCTCCGACACACTGGAGTACGGAAGACTTTCCTTCAGCCCGCCCTATAACTACGGGGGACTAAGGTGTTGAAGTTTGGTTGACCTCTAGGCTTCAGTGAGCTGGATCAACTTCTTCAAGTCTTTAGTTTCTCGATCAGGAATGATCATAAACATTGATCATAAAAACCTGGAACAAAAGGTAATAGGTGGCCATTGTTCCAACAATCTCACCACCAACTACTGTTCATGATGCGACCATGTCTTCAGTGTTTGTATATAAATGAATGAATCATGGTAGTATGTTACAGAGATAGCATGATAAGATAATGTATACTGTGCAGAATTAACAAAATACATGAATAAATCATATGTTATGATACATGGGTACGATATAACCTTTGCCTTCCACTTATGGATGTCAAGTCACTTAAGTACTTGCTGGTATGTCGTAAGCTTCCAGGCAAGAACTATCCATGATATATGTGGTTAACCAATTAATGGTTATGCTTCCTGACAATGCCGGTGAAGGTTATCTCTGGTTAGCGTCATTCCCTTTTTTATTATATCTGATACAATCAATCAGAAATAAAATCTGAAATAAAATGATATTATTCATACATATATCTTTAATAAACTTACATACCCTCTTAGGATCTATAAGCTCACGGTGAGATTATTTTGGTTGAAGTTAATCTGCCCTGCATGCAGCGTGAAAAAATAACTTTTCTTGCAGATACTGTCTTCCAGTTTCTCACTTTGGCTTCTGGATTTGGTGTGTGAGATTTTCAACGCGTCCCTCTGTCCTTATATTTCAGTCTCTCGCGCGTACGAGAAAGCACCTCTAAAAGTCCCAAAAGATTTTCGTTTCATCTCCTGGTTTGAGGCTATTTGAAGCAATCTGTGTTTTTCCTGTACTTGTTTTTTTCTTCTGTTCACTACACACTTATATTCTTCCGTCCTTTCTATGTATCATTTCCTTTTCCCCATATGAGGCTTTCATTACATATACGTTTTATACAAATCCGTTGAGGCTTGTTAGTGTAATAAATTTTTAAAGATTATTAGCTAACTTTTAGCCGATGTGATGAAGGTGAAAAATATTAATTATCTTTAAAACTATTTATATTTGAATAATATCCTTTTGGATATAATTCCTAGTCTATCTCCTTTGTTGAGTTACATTTATTTAATATTATTCCAACCGGGCGTTCTCCGGTAATTAATAATTTAATTTTCAGTAAATGCATACTTTTAAAGTCCGTCATACATTCCTATATAGCTATTTCCTCATTCTTCAGTAATACTGTATGGCTTCAACCGTAATTCACACTTCCGCTGTCTACAAACTTCAAAGAAAGACCGCCGCGCTGACCTTGCGCTGGTGTGTGTGTGTGGGAGTCGCGCTACACATTTTTTTCCCACAACAAAGCAAGAGGAACCAAATTTCGCTACAGAGCCCTCTTCTTTAAAACAGTGCATGCACAGTTAACTTTTTGGTAACTCATGCTGCAGTTTCTCCTTACTTTTCTGTTTTTCTCTATCTCCTTTGATAGGATGACGACTTAAAAAATCGGGTCCAAGATTGTCCCGTCCTGGTATGTATCTCACATTGAACGAATATGGAGATAACAGTAAACTCCACCTTAAAAGTCGTGAATTTAATTTTTTAGACACTGCTAAAAACATCAAAGGCTGGTGATCACTTTCCACAATGAAGTGTTTCCCGTAAAGAAAAGGGGCGAATTTGTTGATCGACCAGACCAAAGCGAGGCATTCACGTTCAACGGTAGAATAATTTCGTTCAGCTGTATTTAACTTTCTACTGGCAAAAGCTACTGGTAATAGCATATGTGGCAGTGTGTCTGCCCGCTGTAGTAATGTTGCTCCGATGCCTACATTGCTAGCATCCGTTCTTAGTACGAATTCTTGTGTGAGATCGGGAAGGGCAAGGATAGGTTTATTTGTCAGCTTATTTTTCAACTCTGTATAAGCCTGTTCACACTCCGCAGTCCATTGTATTTTATCCGGCTGACCTTTTTTGGTTAAGTCGGTTAATGGCGCGCACAATGAGTTAAAATGGGGTATATATTTCTGATAAAACCCGCACAGTGACACAAAGGATCTTACATCCTTCTTAGTTTGTGGTCTTGGTGCTTTTCTCATTTTCTCTACATTCTTTGGGTCCGGAGACATTTGCCCTGTAGAGATAGTGTGACCTAAAAATTCCAATGTCTCACATCCAATATGACACTTAGTTGGGCGTGCTGTCAATCCCGTTTCTCTTAGTCTATTTAACAACATGGAGAGTGATACTACGTGTTCCTCGAACGTAGTGGTAGCAATCAGAATATCATCCATGAAGTTGGTGATATGAGGATTTTGTAATGGTTCCAACAATTTCCTCATCATTCTGGTGAAGATACTTGGAGCATTCTTTAAACCAAATGGGAGTACATTGAACTCGTAATGTCCATCCGGTGTACTAAAGGCTAACAGTTTTCTAACTTCTGGTTTTACTGGTATTTGGTAGTATCCCTTGCTTAGATCTACTTTTGAAAAATACCGCCTTACTCAGTGTAGCAAACAACTGATTGGTGTCAGGTAATGGGTCTACCTGAGATTCAGTGATAGCATTTAGTTTCCTATGATCAATGCATAACCTGTGTTTACCACTAGGTTTCCTTAATAGCACCACACTTGAGCTGTAGGGAGATTCAGACTTTGAAATAATTTTCTCTCTTAAGAGATAGTCAATCTCATCCTTGAGTGCCTGTCCTTTAGCATAAGGTATAGGGTATGTCCGTATACAAACTGGTGTAGGATCAGTAATCGTCATGTCATACTCTAACAGATTAGTACACCCCGGCTTATCTGTGAGTACCTCAGCATGGATTTCTAACACCTCCTGAACCTTTTTCCTCTGCTCAAAAGTTAAATGTTCACTCACATTAACCTGAGCATAGCTTTCCGTAGTTGTTAGGGGGTATTCCATGGAGGAAATTGGTTCATCCTGCATTTCTGTTGCAATGGCCAGGGTCATGATATGTGCAACTTCTGATGCTTCCCTGTCATAATACTTTTTAAGAAGGTTGACATGATACACTTTCTCCTTTCCTTTGTTGTCAATCTTATAGTTGGTCCGGGAAAGTTTTTCCAATATGACGTAGGGACCCTGCCATCCAATTTGCAATTTATTATTGCTGCTGGGCAACAGTAACAGAACTTTTTCTCCCACATCAAGTTCCCTATCTTTTGCTGTTTTATTGTAGTAAGCAGCCTGCTTCCTCCTGGCCTGTCTTAAGTTATCATTTGCCAGTTTCCAAGTTGTTTTCAATCGAGATGTCAACTCGTTGACGTATTGGTATGAAGAAGTCACGGTTTCTTCTGCTTTTTCATCAGTCCATGTCCGCAACAATGCTTCCAGTGGACCTTTGATTGGTCGTCCAAACAACAATGTAGCTGGAGCCAATCCTGTGGAGTTATGTCTGACTTCCCTATAGGCAAATAGTGCTGAGGGTAAGTATGTGTCCCAAGTTTCAGGTTTCTCACTAGCTAACTTTCTAAGGATCGAAATGAGCGTGCCATTGAACCGCTCTACTTGACCATTCCCTTGGGCGTGGTACGGGCTACAGTGATAATGTCTAGCTTGAAATAACCTGAATACTTCTTGTGTTAGCTTTCCCCTAAACTGAGAACCATTGTCAGTCAATATTTGATGTGGGAAACCTAATCGGGTGAATATTGTTAACAGTGCCTCTGCCACATGTTTCGAATCTATCGATGACATTGCTACTGCCTCTCCCCACATAGAGCAAGTATCGACCAATGTTAAGATATATGCATTTCTCTTCTTGGTCCTACTGAGGGGTCCAACAATATCCACGGCAACACGTTCGAAGGGCGTTCCAATGATGGGCATTTCTCCCAGTGTTGCTGGTGCAGTCCTATGTTTAGGAGCTACTCTTTGGCATTTTGGACAGGATCTCACATACCTCTTTATGTCCTCTGTGATCCCTGGCCAAAAGTAGTGACAGGCTATCTGTTGTCCAGTGGCCCCTATTCCCATATGTCCACTGAAGGGTATAGCATGTCCTAGCTTCATAACCTGCTCCCTGTATGATTTTGGCACTACAAGCTGTCCATGTCCAGCTTAGGTCCTGTTCCAGCTTTTATTGGCTATATATAGTAGGCCATTTTTCATATATAAGTCTCCTTTCTCTGGAGGGTTATGGCTTTTAGGTAATTTGCCAAAGCAAGGCTTCAATGTACTGTCAGCATTTTGAGCCTTTCTCATCTCTTCTGGATGAGTATTGATGATAGTGTCCTCCTCTTTCTTAGAGCTTGCCCTGGTCTGGACTGTTGCCATCACTATGGGTCTTATAGGTTCTCCTAGAAAGACATATCTACATCCCCGTATTAATGGGTAGATAGGGTTGTCCATCACTGCTGCTTTGATCTCTCCTTCCACATAGCGAGATCTTATGTTGATTCGGGCTATGGGCAGTGTCATGGTTCCTGCTCCCTTGACTGGTCCTCTGATTTCCACTGTTTCTGTGGTTATCTGTTCCGGACTCACCAGAGAAGAGCACACTACTGAGTCAAAGTCCAAGCCTGTATCATATAAGCACAGTACTTGGGTGCCATTCAAGGTCACTTCCTCACAGACAGGGGGATGATGGAGGTCCTTCTGACTATTTGCCAGGTCCTTCCTTTCCTTGTTCTCTGTTGTAAGGCATGCAGCGTGATGAGGAGGGTTTTTCCGTCTGCATTCCGCAGTATTGTGGTTACTCATTTGGCAAGATTTACACCACTTTCCTTCCTTTCTTGGAGGTTTCTTTTCTGATCCTAGAGGGTTTTTGTCTTTATAATCAGTTCTGTGTTTGTTCTTGTTGGAATTGTCCCTGTGTTCATAGTTGGTAAAGTTTTGTGAAGGTTTGAAGTTCTCACCCTGCTTCTTCTTATTTCCTGACACTTCTGACTGAGCTGCTTGATATCTTTCAGCCATGGTTAAAATATCTTCCAATCTCTCAGCTCCTTGCTCCATAAGAAATTTTCTCATTTCCTGAGGCATGGATTCTCTCAGTTGTTCCATTATGACCATTTCTTTTATATCTTGACATTTTCCTAAGCTAATCCATTTTGTCAGATAAGTTTCCAATCTGGCAGAAAACTGGTGATAGTTTTCTCCTGGAAGTAGCTTAGTAGTTCGGAATCTCTTTCTATAAGATTCAGAATTCTTTTCGTACCTGACCAGTAAAGCTTGTTTTAAGATTTCATAATCTTCCTGGTCTTCTTTTGAGAGTTTTAAATAAACATCGTATGAAACTCCCCTCAACCACTGAGATAGCTTAAGGCTCCATTTTTCCTTTTCCAATCCATAGGTAGTGGCCAGTCTCTCATATCTATCCAGGTATGACTCAATGGCGTCCTCCTTCTCAATAAATGGATCCAGGTGGAAACTCATGGCTCCATTTGCCGTGCTCTGGTTGGAGCTACTCTCAGAGTGAGGTGAGCTAGCACCATGATTGCTGGCTGCTCCCTGGAGTTCAAGTTCCTTTAAACTTAACACATGAGCTCTTTGTACCTTCTTTCTTCAGCTTCAGACATTAGTCTCTTTTCTTCTCTCTCTGCTTCCATTCTTTTGGCTTCTCTCTCTGCTTGTAGTTTCCTAGCTTCAGCCTCAACTTCAAATCTTTTGGCTTCTCTTTCAGCTTCAGCTTCCATTCTTTTAGTCTCTCTATCTAAATATTTATCCACTTCAGTTGTGATATGTCGAATTAGAGCATTTCCTGTTATACCCAAGTCTTTTCCTTCCTGCATAATCGCAGCTCTAAACTTCACCAATTCAGCCATGATGCTTACTTACCAGAGGGTATATAATTTTATCTTCACTAACCAACTAACTTAATTAAAATCAATTAATTACCTTGAACAAGACAAATCCTTAAAACCTTGTGAGCGTTTCCTATTTCTTTCGTACTCAATGGTACTACTATTACGAAAAAAATTTCTAAGTTTTAGAATTTTTCAAAAAAATTTATTTTTACAAACTATTTGTGGCTCAAGATAGAAGAATACATAGATAGTGGCTCAGGATACAAAATAATATCCCGCGAAAGAGCCCCCAGTGTAGCGAAAGGTTTTCCTATTATGATGATAGTGGTAGAGCAGAAGTAGAATCTCTCTCCAGAAAGTATGAAGTTCCAGTGCCCGAGAAGTACACTGGTATCACAAGTGAGTTACAGCTGTGAATACTCTGAGCTGGACAATAGATTTAGGCTTCAGAAGTATAAGATGCTACTTTCGCTATCGTAACCATGTGTGATAATATAATTAAATTTGAAAAGGTAACTCAAAATTTAACAGTTAAAAATTTAACAAGTCAAATGAGTACAATTATCCAATTTATTATGTACATCTATATATTCTTGTAATGATAAATGGGTGTTGGAAGATGGTAAAATGTATGATTATTTACAGTTACAAATTAAAATAACTAATAGAAAAAGTCTTGGATTTATCTTCCACTGAATTTACAACAAAGGATTGTCACATTATCTCTTGCCATCTAGTGTCATCATTAGACCGTCGTTTTAGAAACTGCTCACAGGATTTGTTGGATGGATACATATAAACTCATGTTTAGTCACGTCTGCTCGAGGTTCCTCCGACACACAACTGGAGTACGGAAGACTTTCCTTCAGCCCGCCCTATAACTACGGGGGACTAAGGTGTTGAAGTTTGGTTGACCTCTAGGCTTCAGTGAGCTGGATCAACTTCTTCAAGTCTTTAGTTTCTCGATCAGGAATGATCATAAACATTGATCATAAAAACCTGGAACAAAAGGTAATAGGTGGCCATTGTTCCAACAATCTCACCACCAACTACTGTTCATGATGCGACCATGTCTTCAGTGTTTGTATATAAATGAATGAATCATGGTAGTATGTTACAGAGATAGCATGATAAGATAATGTATACTGTGCAGAATTAACAAAATACATGAATAAATCATATGTTATGATACATGGGTACGATATAACCTTTGCCTTCCACTTATGGATGTCAAGTCACTTATGTACTTGCTGGTATGTCGTAAGCTTCCAGGCAAGAACTATCCATGATATATGTGGTTAACCAATTAATGGTTATGCTTCCTGACAATGCCGGTGAAGGTTATCTCTGGTTAGCGTCATTCCCTTTTTTATTATATCTGATACAATCAATCAGAAATAAAATCTGAAATAAAATGATATTATTCATACATATATCTTTAATAAACTTACATACCCTCTTAGGATCTATAAGCTCACGGTGAGATTATTTTGGTTGAAGTTAATCTGCCCTGCATGCAGCGTGAAAAAATAACTTTTCTTGCAGATACTGTCTTCCAGTTTCTCACTTTGGCTTCTGGATTTGGTGTGTGAGATTTTCAACGCGTCCCTCTGTCCTTATATTTCAGTCTCTCGCACGTACGAGAAAGCACCTCTAAAAGTCCCAAAAGATTTTCGTTTCATCTCCTGGTTTGAGGCTATTTGAAGCAATCTGTGTTTTTCCTGTACTTGTTTTTTTCTTCTGTTCACTACACACTTATATTCTTCCGTCCTTTCTATGTATCATTTCCTTTTCCCCATATGAGACTTTCATTACATATACGTTTTATACAAATCCGTTGAGGCTTGTTAGTGTAATAAATTTTTAAAGATTATTAGCTAACTTTTAGACGATGTGATGAAGGTGAAAAATATTAATTATCTTTAAAACTATTTATATTTGAATAATATCCTTTTGGATATAATTCCTAGTCTATCTCCTTTGTTGAGTTACATTTATTTAATATTATTCCAACCGGGCGTTCTCCGGTAATTAATAATTAAATTTTCAGTAAATGCATACTTTTAAAGTCCGTCATACATTCCTATATAGCTATTTCCTCATTCTTCTGTAATACTGTATGGCTTCAACCGTAATTCACACTTCCGCTGTCTACAAACTTCAAAGAAAGACCGCCGCGCTGACCTTGCGCTGGTGTGTGTGTGTGTGGGAGTCGCGCTACACATTTTTTTCCCACAACAAAGCAAGAGGAACCAAATTTCGCTACAGTAACATACCAGCTCAGCCCATGGAAATTGTCAATGTTTTTCTCTTATTCACCTACAACTATGATCTACAGATGATGACAAATATGGCGCTTTGTTTTCAAAACACCTTTAATTATTTTATCTCGTCAACCAATAATTTATTATTAAGCTTCTTTATATGTAAATATAAACCTAACTTTGAATTAATCACTATTAAGTCAATTTTATGCCTGCATTCGTATGACCAGAAGTTCCAAAGCCAAGGCTCAAGAAGTGTACACAGAAGCAAACAAAGAAGTAAAAAGAAGTATCAAAAGAGACAAGAGGAAGTATATTGAGGAGTTGGCAAGAGAGGCAGAAGATGCTGCAGCCAAAGGAAATATGAGAGAACTGTATAGCAGCACAAAGAAGCTAACAGGGAAATACAAGCAAACAAGTTGCCTCATAAAAGATAAGAAAAAAGCGTCTGGACCTGATAGCATTCCAGCAGAGGCCATCAAAGCAGATATCGACACGGCTACAGAGATGTTATATAAATTACTTGGTAAAGTCTGGGAAAAGAAGAGATACCAGCAGAATGGAAGGAAGGATATCTGGTTAAGTTGCCTAAGAAGGGAAATCTACAAGAGTGCACAAATTATAGAGGAATAATGTTACTATCAGTGCCAGGAAAGGTATTGAACAGGATTATCCTTGAGAGATTAAAGGAGTCCATAGACAAGAAATTGAGAGATGAACAAGCAGGTTTTCGACAAAACAGATCATGTACAGACCAGATAGCCACTTTGAGAATAATAGTTGAACAAAGTCTGGAATGGAATTCACCACTATACATCGGATTTGTGGACTACGAAAAAGCATTTGACAGTGTGGACAGAGAATCACTTTGGAAATTGATGAGGCATTATGGAGTTCCCCTGAAAATCATTAATTTAATAAAGAAAACCTATGAAGACATGACGTGCAGAGTTCTTCATGAAGGACAGCTTACAGAACCATTTGGGATAAGAACAGGAGTGCGACAGGGATGCCTCTTGTCTCCATTTCTTTTCTTGCTGGCAATAGATTGGGTTATGAGATCATCGACAACACACAACAGAAATGGAATCCAGTGGACTCTGACTAAGCAGTTGGATGATCTGGATTTTGCTGATGATTTGGCTCTCCTGTCCCATAACCGTAATCAGATGCAGGACAAATTGAAAACACTCGATGAGAGGTCACAGCAATTGGGTCTGAAAATACACAGGGAAAAGACAAAAATAATGCGAATAAATGCAGGTAATGAAAACAGGGTTGAACTTGAAGAAACGCCAATACAAGATGTAGAATCATACACATATCTTGGCAGTAATATAGACAAAGTTGGAGGGACAGACAGCGATATCAAAATAAGAATACAAAAAGCAAGAGGAGCTTTCATTGCATTGGGAAATATATGGAGATCAAGAGAAATAGGATCCAACACGAAAATAAGAATCTTCAACTCAAATGTGAAGTCAGTCCTATTGTATGGCTCGGAGACATGGAGAACAACAAAGACAACAACCAAAAAGCTACAGACTTTCATAAATGGGTGCTTGCGTAGAATAGAGGGATTAAAATGGTATGACAAGGTTACCAATGTGGAACTGATGACAAGAACTGGACAAGTGCCAGTGGAACAAGAGATGAGAAGAAGACGATGGCGATGGATAGGACACACACTGAGGAAACCTGTTGATAGCATTACAAGGCAGTCCTTGTTCTGGAACCCCCAGGGCAAGAGAGGCAGAGGAAGACCAAGAAGTACATGGAGAAGAGAGTTGGAAACAGAGGTGAAAATGATGAGGAGAACATGGAAAGAACTTGAGATGATGGCACGTGACAGGAGGACTTGGCATGTGTTTGTTGAAGGCCTATGCTCCATTGGGAGTGTGGCCATTTTTGGCCATTTGTGGACCACTACAGCGGTGCAGGGGAGATAAAACCCACGACAGGATTCCAGAACAAGGACAGCCTCGTAAAGCTATGTTCAAGTTACCCCAGTGCGTGTTCTATCCATCTTCAGCGTCTTCTTTTCGTGTCTTATTCATTTGCTACTTGACTGGTTCGTGTCGTCAGTTCCACATTAGTGATCTTGCCATAACACTACAGTCCTTTTATTTTAGACAAGATCCCATTTTGAGAGTGTCTGTAGTTACAGCGCAGGCTTCTTGCGATGCAGGTAGTGGGATGGATACACGATGGCGTCACGCTACACTCTACCAAGCTGTAGTTGGATACACGATGGCGTCACGCTACACTCCACCAAGCTATAGTTGGATACACGATGGCGTCACGCTACACTCTACCAAGCTATAGTTGGATACACGATGGTGTCATGCTACATTCTACCAAGCTATAGTTCGATACACGATGGCGTCACGCTACTCTCTACCAAGCTGTAGTTGGGTATATGAGCTTTGCTCTTGAGTTAGGAAAGATAAAGGCAGCCATGTAGGGAACTGTTTACCTCGTACTTCTGGAAGCTCAACCAGGTTTAGTCAAATCTTTAACAATTCACTGCCCTACTGCATTATCTACCACGAGACAACCATTTTTAAACCCATTGATAAAGTCGACGACTTTCTAAGTTGTTGTTTTTGTTGCTCTCTATGTTCAGAGGCGAACAATAGGACTGACCTTGATATTTGAATGGATGATTCTGATTTTTGTGTTGGACTTTACTTCTTTTGATCTCCATATATTTCCCAAACCAATGAAAGTTCTGCTGGCCTTCTGTATTCTTATTTTGATATCAGTATATGTTCCTTTTACTGTCTATATTGCAGCCAAGTTATGTGTATGATTCGGGACCTCAAGACGCAGCAATAGAGACCGCAGTCAGCGACTCATAGCTTGACTGCCTGCGTCAGGACCAGCGAACCAGAGCTGGTCAAGACCGCACTCCACCTCCACGTGGTGGTCCTGGAAACAGTCTGCAGCTGTGCAGGATGGCTGAGCGAGTGTGGATCGAAATGGGAAGGCAAACCCGGTCCTAAAAAATGCCGTGCAGAAGTCGGATGTGTCGACCGAAAGGTGCAGATATCACAGCTACGTTGTAAACAGACACAACGCAACCACCGTCCTTTTCAGGGCGAACGAAGAAGAAGAAGAATGTGTATGATTCTACATCTTACAATGAAATTTCTTCAAGTGCAGTTTTGTTATCGTTTACTTCACCTGTCTATATTGCAGCCAAGTTATATGTATGATTCTAACATCTGACAATGACATTTCTTCAAGTGCAGTTTTGTTATCGTTTTCCTTAATTTAGTCTCATCATTTTTGCTTTCTCCCTGCGTATTTTCAGACCCACGTGCTGTGACCTCTCAACAAGTATTTGCATTTTGTCTTGCATCTTATTACGGTTATCTACAGGAGAGCCAGTTCGTTTGCACAATTGTTAACTGTGAGTTAATTAATGCAGACAAAAAATATTTTAAGTAAAATAGTGTTTTATTATTCCGGCTTTTACAAAATTCCTACAGTACATGTGCTGTGTCCTAACATTTATTACAAATAAGGGAGGGAAACCTGAGGCCTGTAAACAGTAAATTAATATGAAACAAACATAAAGGTATGTTATCAGGCACTCGCAGGAAATAAAGAAGTAGAACACCAGACAACAGAAAAACAACAGACATGAGTGGCTTACCCAGGAAGGTCCAGTGTTCAAATCCTGGGTAAGCCACTCATGTCTGTTGTTTTTCTGTTGTCTGGTGTTCTACTTCTTTATTTCCTGCGAGTGCCTGATAACATACCTTTATATTTGTTTCATATTAATGTGCTGTGTCCTAGCACGAGACAGGACTCAACTTTTGAGTACTCAGATAAATGCATTTGTATTTTATTCCCCAACCCCCGCCCAGACACGCACGCACAAACACACTCACACACAGAGGTGATTAAGCTAATTAATCATGCATGTCTTTATTTCATTAGACTGTTGACACCAAGGTGATCACTTTTAAAACATCTAATTTTACACAGTTCAGTTTATTTAGTCTGAATTTTTATTGTTACGATCTGTATTGTTTATAATGCTGTACAAATTGATGTATGATTCTACATTTTTTATAGTGGTGTTTTGACACATCTGAAAGAGCTAAAGGGGGCGTGGGTTGCATTGTGGCCAAAAAACCAAAAAGATAGTATCAAGGGATGGAACTTTGTCTCGGAGCTCATTATGGATGTAAAACTAAAAGAAGGAGAAACCCTAGTCAAGATGGTCATAGTGTATAGGCCAAATGAAGATGAGAAAGCAGAGGTCAAAGAGGAATTCTTCGAGCTGCTTCAAAGGACAGTAGATGACTGCCTAGAGGAAATTATCATTCTCAGAGATTTAAATGCCAGAGTTGGAAATGACCACGCTAGATGGGGTGGAGTTATCGGAAGATATGGAGAAGATACTCTCAATGACAATGAAAAGCGACTCCTTAGATTCTGCAGACAGCAGAATCTAATCATTACAAACACAAAGTTCCTCCATAAGCGCATACATGCATACATTAGATGTGAACCAACAAAGAATGAGAAGTCAGTAATCGACTATGCCATTGTTAGGAGAAGCTCATTCAAATATCTCCGGGATGCTAGAGTCTAGAGGGGACCACAGATTGGAAATGATCACTACTTGCTTACAATCAAAAGAACAACTGAATCCGTTGCTCAGCCTACGAACTGCCCAACATCACACAAGAAACTAAGTAAACGAACGGGAGAAATGAGCGTTAAGACCTACAAGCCGAGAGAGCCAGACTTGGAAACAAGAGAAAGAGATTGCCCCGAAGGAAGTAATGGAAAGATGGAAAGAATATTTATCAGAACTCCTGGTGAAGAATCAGAAATGATAACAACTAGCACAGAAAAGAAAAACCTTTGGTGGTGAAGATGACATAAAGATGGAAGAACAGAAGGCAGCACTGGAGAAAATCAAGATGGGCAAAGCAGCGGGGCATGATGGTATTACACCAGAAATGGTTAAGTACATGGGAGCATCAGGCGACCTTCTAATTTTAAGGGTCCTTCAGGCAGCGTGGTGCAACAAGACCATACCAAAGGATTGGGAGATTGCCATCATAACACTAATTTTCAAAAAGGGTGACAATCGACAGTGTGGAAACCATAGAGGCATATCCCTTCTCAGTGTCCCTGGTAAAATCTACTCTAGAATCCTATAGCAGAGACTCCGGCGCCTAGCTGAGCAACAATTGGATGAGGTCCAGTGCCGATTCAGAGTAAACCGAAGTGCCCAAGACCTAATCTTCACACTCAGACAGCTGAGTGAAAAGGCCCTTGAGTATAAGAGTGAGATCCATCTTTGTTTCATAGATCTGGAAAACGTATTTGCCAGGGTCCCCTGGAGAAAACATTGGGACTGTTTGGCAAGGAAGAACATTCCAGCACCTCTGATTCATGCTATACATAGCTTCTACAATCTTGCAGAAATTTTGTGAGGACGGCATACCATAAGTCAGAGGAGTTCAGAACCACCACTGGTGTAAGACAAGGTGATATCTTGTCACCTTATCTTTTCATACTTATCATGGCTGATGTCATCAAGGCATGAAAGGAGAGAACAAGAAAGTATTCAGTGGGGTACTGGAAGATGAGACAGGAATGTATTTCAGAGCTGGCATTTGCTGATGAAGTTGTACTGATTGCTAAATCAGAGGCACATCTCCAATCCAACCTGCAAGTCTGGAAGGAAGAGCTGAAGAAGAGAAGGATGGTCATAAGCAGCTCTAAAACAAAATCCATGGTGATTGCCAGGAGCACTAATCGTGGATAACACTCCACTGTGCTGCACCACTGCAGTGTGGATTTATCATAACAATACTAAGCTCGTCTTCCAGAAGTATGACAACACAACGATGGCTGACATCAAGAAATAAACACCTTTCTACAGGTACTTTCCCTTTAATGGATAAACGCACACAGTACTGCCACACACGGCAAATAATCATTTGAAATACAGGAATTAATGCCAGAATAAACTTGCTAGAATTACTTAATCTGATAGCCTCTTACTTGTCAGTATGACGGCCCTGTACAGTACGGCAATGACTATCGCTCATCCTAGCGATTCAAAACCAATGATTAAGAAATACCCGACACATGAATAACTCGTCAGTCATATGCGGCCTGAAGATAATCTCCACTGGACTCTCCCTTCGTCCAGAATTACACAGAATTCTCCAACCAAACTAAAAATGGCAATCTCTGGCTAGCAATCTATATGATGAATCGCACAGCAACAAAAATGTCCGACTACACCGAACACTGGCTAGAAGAAGAATGCCCTTTCGAGCCTTAGATTTCTTCCGGTTTTCGCATGGTCACATGACCTAAACGGTAAAGGTATCTCAGTGTGGCCAAAACCACAATGTCGCCAATCTGATATTTCGGAGAAATATCGCCGTGTCGTGACAGTGATATCACGAGAAGAAAGAAGACATCAGATTAAGCTGGGGGAACAGGTCCTGGAGCAGGTCGACTACTTTAAATACCTCGGAGCTATTACAGACCGAAAGGGAGACACCAAATAAGAGTTGGCCACTCGAAAAGCAGCAGCTGGGAGACTTTATCAGGCCATAAATCGAGGATTCCTCAGCAAGAGAGAGGTTGGGAAGAAAACGAAGATGGCTGTATACCGCTCCACCTATGTCCTAGTCTTGACACATGGATGCGAGTCATGGACAATGACTACAACTCACAAAAGCCAGATTGTCACAGTGTTTTTTCGCAGTGCATCTTAGGTACTGTGTTTGGCGGAAAAGTCTGCCGGGCAACGCCGGGTAGAGCCGAACTGGTGTGTCACGTGACTGCAGCAAGCCGGGAGAAAAAGCGCAATTTTGGTCAGTGAGATTGCTAGCCTTGGTCGAGCAGGACGTATATTTTTTCCCTTCGCCAGCAAGTCTGCTATGGAATCATAGTGTGGACTACTAGTGAGAGATTGCCATATTTCGGTCCTGGTTGATAATTATGTGTAATTCTGGATCAGTGTAGTGGCCAGCGGATATTATCTTCAGGCCATAGATTATAAGTAGTCAATGATTTTTAGCATATCATTGTCACTGGTTTTGCCGCTCAGGGTGAACGATATTCATGGCAGTGTTTCAATATAAGTCATACTGTCATGTATGATGCTGACAGTTCAAGCTCCTAAGGCACGTTTTGTAATGGTAGTTCATTGATGCATTTGATGTGTTTAGTGGCCGTGTGAGGCCTTGTTGTAGTGTGCATTTGATTAAAGGGAAGTTCCTGTGAAAGGTCTTTATTTCTTATTGTCAGCCATTGTTGTGTGGTCGTACATTTTGAAGAACGAGTCTTATTTGTTATAAATATTATTATAAATCCACACTGCAGTGGTGCAGCACAGTAGAGTGTTATCCACGATATGTGTTCCTGACACAGATCCAAACTTCGGAAATGAGGTATCAGAGTAAAGCGGTTGAAGTAACAAGAAGAGACATGGTCCGTAACCAGACGATACGTCAAGGCCTAAAATCCCACCCCCTGCAGACCCAAGTAGAACAGTCCCAACTAAGATTGTTTGGCCATGTCTGCAGAATGGGAGAAGATCGGCTACCACGACAAGCATGGGAAACAAAGAGCCAGGGATCGAGAATCCCCAGGACGACCCAGAGTCCGCTGGGAGGACAACATTAGACAATCTTTGAAGGAATGAGGACTAGAATGGAACCAGGCCAGGAGGAAGACAGCTGATGGGTAGAATGGCGCTCTCTCTCTTCCAAATCTCTACACCTCACGGTAGAAGGGGAACGACTAAGTAAGTAAGTAAGTAAGTAAGTTTTGCCACGTGCAATCTTGTTATTGTTTTCTGCATTCATTTTTATTATTTTTGTCTTTTCTCTTTGTATATTCCGAAATCACTTGCTGTGGCTTCTTATCTAGTATTTAATTTTGTCTCTAAAATATGATAACGATTATGAAACAGAAGACTCAAGTCTTCGAAAAAATCTAGAAAAGGGATGCACAACTCGTTTATTGGTGAGGGTCATATAACTGTTAAAAAATCCGCCCCGTGCCGCAAGTAGAAGTTTGGAGTGGTATTTTATTAAGAGGTGATTAATTATTTAAATGAAAAATATGGACATATACTTATTTAATAATCACAGGTAAATGAAATGTATATGTTGAATAACAAAGAGACACGGTATTACCTTACACTTAATGAGACATATTACGAGTACATCTCTGTTCAGCAACAAGTTTGTCAAATTGTGGGGTCATATTTGAAGTGAATTATTTTATAATATCTTCCAAATGGTCGTTAGTGAGTTTGGAACGTTGCTTGATTTTGTTCATGTTCATGTTATGTTCATGTTCATGTTCATGAGTGAACATGTTTGATCACATATGTATGTGCTTCCAAACATGCTGAAGCTTTTCAGTGTGACTTCAATCAAATTTTTGTATTTTTCCCTCTTCAGACTTACATAAATCACACAGGCTGCTTTCTTTGTGCCTATTTCGATAAATAGCCGAACATTGTAGTTCAATTAACCACATCTTCAAATCTATCTGCATTTCTTCTGGGATCTTCAGCAAGCTTCAACTTGAAGTCTTCAGCTTTGGATAAAGTAATTCTTCTGGTAAACTCTTCTTCAATCAAAACATCAATTTTCTTTGCATGCTTTTCTTGTAACTTACTGTGCCTCTCGTAAGGAATATATTGTACACATGTTGGAAAGTGATACATTTCTACTTGCTGTGGTAGCTCATGAGACTTATGTTGAGATTGGTAGCCTCGAATGAACATCCACGAACAATTTACACAAGTTTAATGCAAAAATACAAAATGATTAATTATACACATTACAACTAAACCCGATTATCGGGAATGAATTTACAGACTTCTTGCACAGTGAAAACGTGCTTTTAATGTCGGGCCACTAAGTTTAAAGGGCTGTCTAACAGGTAGTCGAGGTATTACTTTAATTATAATCCCAATGTTAATATGTATCTAGGTTCCTAGGCTTCGTGGTTTCCAGTACTATAGTCGAGTTTTCTTTCTGCCTAATTATATAAAATTACCAATCAGAAGTTGTTTATTTTAGCACTTCCATCCCAATCCAACAACTACTTAGTGTCTCATAGCAGTAGGGGTCCTCCCCCTCCCCCACCCTCCACTACCCTCGTCGTTAGAACATTCTGAATGACGCACAGAAACAGAAATCAAGAAGAGAATAGGAATGGCCCAAGCTACATTCAACAACATGAAACATATACTGTCATCTAAACAGTTATCTCACAAATTAAAACTGAAAACCATAAAGTGTTATATATATTCTGCATTTCTGTATGGTGCAGAAACATGGACGATGAATAAGCATTTGGAAGAAAGAATTCACGCTCTTAAAATGTGGATATATAGAAGAATGGGGCGTATCTCGTGGAAAGAGATGAGAACAAATAAGGAGGTCCTAGAAAATCTAGGTATGAAAAGAGAACTAATGAAGGAGATCAAAGTTCGGCAGCTAAAATACTTTGGCCACATAAAAAGGCATAACACCTTGCAGAAGACCATAACAGAAGGGAGAGTTGAAGGTAAACGTGCAAGGGGAAGTCAGCGCTATAAGTGGAATGATTACACCAAGAGATGGACAGGAAAGAGTCTATCAGAGTGCACCACCAAGACAAGAGACAGAAGACGTTGGAGATCCATTACAGCCAACCTTCGTTGTGGAGATGGCAGCTGATGATGATGATGAATGACGCACAAAATATTTTCTTTACATGTCTTTTACCAATGTCATCTGTCTGTCTTTCATGACCATATAAGTTCTTGCTTCTTCCTCTTCGAGTGTCACGTTTACAAACTCACTACTTCACTCATCTAACATTATAATCTCCTCCAAGATGTTATTTCTTTGTAATTGTTTTTCAACAGAAAAGTCCATCTGTCGGAAGTATTACATCACAGTCCGGGTCTTAAAGTTCTGCAAGATGGTCATTTTCTACATATTAGTGAGTTCTGCCGTGTATTTCATTATGTCTTGTTCAATTAATATCACATAATCAGGACATATATCACACTTTATAAAAACACGTACTGATACAACCGACAGTTCCCGGCTGCCACACAATCAGGAAATATATCACACTTTATGCAAACCTGTGCTGATATTACTGACAGATGCAGGCTGTCACTTAATCAGGAAATGTATCACACTTTACAAAAACACCTACTGATATAACTGGCAGATCCAGGAATATGATTGAATGATACATGACGTCAAGGGATTTATTCACATTGCTCTGCAGGGATGGTCCAAGAGTGGCCAAAATTTAGAGTATCTACTGAGGGTCTTCAAAGGTCTCTACCATTCGCTCAAGATTACTCTAGACAGAGATGTCATTTGAAGAACGGTGCTTCAATTCTAGGGAGCGTCATCAGAATTTAAATAAATCACATACTACGACTGATATGATACAGCCTTGTAAACTTTGTATCTTTCCTGTCCTTCTATGAGTTAGGATTTTCCTCCTTCTGATGAAAATTTGCGAACTCTTACCTTATCATGCGGCAACCTTTTAACGTGTATCTCCCCAGACAAGAAGTCGGAAGTAACAATAGGAATGCCCCTCAGTGTGGACTCTTACTCCGTATGGAGCTAGCGATAAGCTCAAAATAAATGTGGCAAGTTCACTCCTTTGCTTAAGTTTCTACGATAAAAAAGGAGAAAATAACAAGAATAGAGGGATGTTTGAGAGGTGTGGCAAGATTTGATACGAAAACATTGAACGATGAAAGCGAAGCACCGATAAGGAGCCAACGAGAAAACAAAACAAATGGAAGATCACAGAAGATAATTAAAAGTTGTCACAGAAAAATGTAACGACCGACTTGTTACATTCCTCTTGGACTGCCCTCTGTTGTCTAATCCATCATCCAGTCTATGACTGTCAACATAAATGTGGTTGATATATGGTATCCCAGTATTACTCCTGTCTTGACCTCAAAGATTAGGCTGCTCTACCCAACACTACATGCACAGTTAGTATAGAGGATTTTTATAATGAAGACACTGCATCTGGGAATTCCATAAGCCGTCAATATTCTCCATAGGCAGTCCCTATGTTTTATTGTGCTGGACTACAGCTGCAAACTATTTTTATTCTTTTTGTCCTATCTACGTTCCCTCCTTGGAATATGTCTTCTTTTTTTTTACCTAATTTCTCAATGTCTTCTGATTTTTTATGCCTATTCTCCGTTTCGTTCTGTTTTGACCTCTGAAAATAGCTTCTCATCTCTATATATTCTCAGTATGCATCCATGACGACATGAAGGGAACAGTCCAATATGCTGGAAGCACGTCACAGCCCTTTGATATACGAAGTGGCGTTAAACAAGGCTGTGTTCTGGCTCCGACCCTCTTCGGAATCTTCTTTGCCTTACTCTTGAAACATGCATTCAGAGATGCAACTGAAGGAATATGCCTTCACACTAGGTCACATGGCCGTCTGTTTAATCTTTCAAGGCTGAAGGCAAAAACAAAAATCAGAAGGGTCACTATAAGAGACTTGTTGTTCGCTGATGATGCTGCAGTCGTCACTCAAAGCCAACAGGAGCTTCAGAGCTTGATGAATCGCTTCACTAAAGCATGCAAGGACTTTGGCCTCACAATAAGTCTAAAGAAAACGAATGTGCTGAGTCAGGATGTCGGTACTGCACCAGTTATCACTTTCGATAACTATGAATTGGCAGTGGTGCACCACTTCACAAACTTAGGGTCTACCATCAATGACAAACTCTCACTGGGTACAGAAATCGACAGCCGCATTGACAAAGCTGCAGCTGCCTTTGCCCGCCTCACATCGCGTGTTTGGGGAAACTCTAAACTCACAATGAAGACCAAAGCTGCGGTATATAATGCCTGCGTCACCAGCACACTCCTATATGGCAGCGAGACCTGGACGACCTATGCTAAGCAAAGAAAGAAGGCTCAATACCTTCCATTTGCGGTGTCTACGCCGCATCCTCGGCATCTCGTGGAAAGATAAAGTGACAAATGTCGAGGTGTTGTCACGTGCTGGCCTTCAAAGTATGTATACGCTGCTTAGACAGCGCAGACTTCGCTGGCTTGGCCATGTTCGCCGCATGGAAGATGGTCGCATCCCAAAAGATATCTTCTACGGACAATTAGCAGATGGCAAGAGAACAGTTGGGCGACCACAGCTGAGGTTCAAAGATGTGTGCAAGAAGATATGAGGGCACTGGACATGGATCCAGCAACATGGGAGGATGAAGCTGCCGATCGCACTAAGTGGCGATGCTATTTACGGCACCACCTCAGATTGGGCGAAGAGAGGCTCACACAAGAAGCAGAGGTGAGGAGAAAACGTCGAAAGGAGCACCAGGAAAACAAGCAGCTGAGGGCTGCCACCTCAGGGGCGCATTCCCATAGTCAGTTATGACTGAAGGGGCTATTATTATTATTATTATAATTCATCCTCTCAACACCTCCAATGTTCTCTTCATTCTCTGAATTTTATCATTGAAATAACTTCTAATTTTCACCTCTTCTCCAACAAATCGTCGCTCAAAGTGTTGATATATCATTATGCGTTTGGTGAGGAGCCACCTCAGTTAGTCTTTTCAATGCCGTAAACTATACTCATTTGTGTGTACTGAAATCTCCCCTCATAGCTATCTCCTAAAACGTTATTCTGCTCGCTAACTTCAACATCTGCAACTCTACTTCTTTTCCTGTTCTTCGACTTCACTCTGTCGTACCTCTTCGACTGTCTTCTCTCTACTTCTTCCTCTCTCAGTACTCTTTGAGTTTCTCTCCTTTTACTACTGATAGTCTTGTTTCTACAACTGGATCGGTAACGTCCTCAATCCCTACGGAATCTTTGATTAGCTAGTACTACTATTAATAGATCTGTTTCTACGCCTATCCGCTGTTTCATTATTGCTCAATAGAATCGTTGATTTCCTTATCTCGTTTCTTCTCTTAGAGACCACCAGTGATAAATATTTAAATGGCCGATGTCGGATTTTAATTTCCTATACACGTGCAACATTCAGGCAGTCGGGATCACGTTGAGTCTCAGATATACTCAAGTAGACCACCGGTGATAAATATTTAAATGACCGATGTCGGATTTTAATTTCCTATACACGTGCCACATTCAGGCAGTCGGGATCACGTTGAGTCTCAGATATAATTAAGGAGACCACCAGTGCATTCATATTTTTGTATAACTCTTTACCAGAGTGACAAAACGTCTGTACGTGTTCTTTTGGTGGCTCTCTAACACCATTAGCAACTCCGGCAGTATCACTTCTTTTCTTCATTTTTCACTTTCTCCCATTTAATTGCTTTTATTTGGCATAATTGTTGCCTTTACATTCATTATTGTGCCCTTTATGCAGGACCTAGTAGGGTGAGGTCTATAATACTCTACTCCCCTACGGAAGTATCTGCTACGAGACTATCTTTATCTGTTACATTGTGCTCTGAAGCCGATCTCAAACTGGTTACGTTCCGCCAGGGTAATTACTGACCTCATCTTATCCACTGAATCAATCTGACCACCTGGGTAAGCACGGTCTTGCCCGATTGACTCAAAGGAAGGCCAGATTTTATGACTGAGAAATCCGTCTGGGTGATTTACACTAGCAGGTGATAATTAGATTATCACAACCGCTGGCCCTGTCTGTCTGAGTAGTCAATGGTGGCGGAAGGCATCAGACAGGATTGTTCACATATTTGTGTGTATAGCTGCATAAAGATGCCGGCGGAAATATTATCGCATTATTTGAGAGAAGTAACGCGTTGGAATATTAAATGTAATATTTTACAACACGTGGGGGATATTTTGAAATTAGATACCCCTGTGCTAAAGAGATTCGATTGGTTTGATTTGAGGGCCGGAATAAACAATGAATTTTGTTAGAAATGTCGGCGGAAACGCAATCTGTGATTTGAACTGAGAAGTGGAAGATTTAATATAGCGAAATCAGAGACACAGAACTCAAAGATTGCATCGCATCCTCAAGCCAACAACTCACAAAAGCCAGCGAGATATCGGACTTAGAATTCCTATATTCTAACTGACAGATCAAAGTATTTGGAAACTTAAAACCTTAAAAAGCAATCACACCTTTATAAATACAAACTCTTAAAAATGTAAGGGACCAGGACTTTAAATATTAGGACTGGATATCAAAGGAATTGGATCACCCGTCTTAATAGAAACTTTCCCAGACCAAGTGTTTCGTAGATTCACCCGTCATAGAAGTTATTCAAAATGTCCAGTCCAAGTGAATCGAGAGCATATAACCTATATTGCTCGTGTCAATTCTAAATTGTGCGAGGAGATTGTGTATAACCCTTTTGGGGTAAGTGTTACCATTTCTTTTAGAAATGTGAATTTGACATGTTTCGTGGTTAGTGGTTATATATATATATATATATATATATATATATATATATATATATATATATATATATATATATATATATATATATATATATATGAAGCTGGCAACCTCAACACACGAAAATAGTATAATCATAAACCACTACCGCAAGCGCTGGTGATTTCTTCTTCCTAGTAATGCGGGAATTCACGACAGCAGAGGCTACGCCAGACTCCGACTGGAGCCGTGATGAGTAATGATTACATAACATGTGCCTCAAGTGTAACATACTGTCGTAGATTTTTGATAGTAGAATTAAGACTTGGGTTGGTCCCTTCTGAATAGGTTGGAATGAGTGATAGTCACAGAGAGAAGTAGTAATAGCAATAGATTTCCACGAGTCAGGTTGTGGAATTGTGATAGAGGCTGTCTCTGAGAGCGAGAAATCTTCTCTCTCTCTCTCACCTATCTTCTACGACAGATCTATAGTAGTCAGACAGTCTAACACATATACATTCAATATATCTATATCCACTTAGGTGCACGCACATTCAAGTGACGACAGGTAGACACACAGACGTGGGAAACTATAACAAATGATTATATAAATATTTAGAACGAGCTGACCAACATGCTGATAAATTTATTGTTAAGTTTATTTATCATTTGTAAACTTACGTCACAACATGTAAAATTACATCCAAAAAAAATATATACACAAAGTCATAAACAAATCAAGGAATGCTACAAGAACTGGCAGACCCACAGTTATTATCTTCCCTCGATGGATAGCCAACAGTCCGTTAGGAGAAGGATGATAGCACAAAGAGTCCCAGATACATATGATTGAGTCTAAGAGTTTTCCCCGTTTAAGGTATGAACAGACCTGATACTATAATCTAGTTTAAGGGAAAATATTGTTAGCAAAACAAACTTGCATGAAGAAAGTTATGACAGCAAATAGGTGTCAAAATACAACGGTAAAATAACACTCAGACCTGCGTACACTCCTATTCATTCAGCCATGGCCACGTGAGCAGATTTATACTTACAGCTTTGATCGCTGCCTCTGGGAACATAATAAATTCTAGGACTTCCACACAGACCGAAAATGCAGCCTTGACCAAGAAATCCCCAGTTCCCCCAAAAAAAGACTACTGAATTCGCTGTCTCGGGGAACGATTCCTTGGGTGTTCTTATTTTTCGGATGTCTGTTTAAGTCACATAAGAAAAGTTGTCCAGGCACGAAAGTTAGCAGCGCACAGTGTCACTAGCGTAGGTTTCTAATATAATGAGGAATGTCAGGTCGGGTGCCTTATCTCAGTATATGACTATATTTGGTCACCACGATACTCGTCAAAACTCTGTCGAATGCTACTGATATTTTGCTTGCCACAGCGGGCTGATCTGTACTTCAGTGTTATTCTGGAAGAATTAATTCTGGCGCGATAGGCCTCTTACTTCATTTAACTGTTGAAGTTCATGTAATGAAAGTGATTAGTTTCTTCACAGATAATGTTCACGTACTAGAACGCTGGCAAAGTTTATGTACCACAGTTTCACTATATAAAATAAAAAAAGCACATATAAATAATTATACATACTATGTACTCGGATATAACTGATAAATTAAACTGCAAGCATAGCTTGTCTTATAGTTTAACACTTCCGGTGAAGTAAGTTATATTTTTAAAAAAATCATCAATCCTCATGAATTAAGAACACGTGCGTATTCCGTCAACACTCATGAGGCTTCTAGCATTTATAAGTTAGTTTAGAAAATAATTTCCTCTTCGTCTGATTATTTAGCAGTAAAATGTAATTCATTATAGCTACATTGTTGTTTACGCTAGAAATTATAATTTATTCTGCTTTCCACTGAAACACGTCACTAGAAAAATAATACAGACTTATGTATTAAGCGCTCTGCACCAATTCTAACTAGTGAAATAAAATAAGCGATTTAACACTTTAAACACTTCACGAAATACTAGATAATATATATAATATCTATTTTTACCTCACACAGAACTACAGGTAGTCGCAAAACTTAGAATCATACGCTGAATATTTATGGAAGTCTAGAAGTTCGACACATTGTCGAAACAAACTGAGAAACTTCGCTAAACAGCTTATTCTGTTCCGAGCAACCTGTCTACTGCGAATTTAGAGGACTGAATGAAAATAAAATCTAATTCCCTCCAGTATATATGAAACGCCAGACAAAGATGTCCACTATTTCCATAAACTACGCAACAGCTTCCCCCTTTCCGTCTATAACACTACGTTTAACACCTAAACGCATGTCGTAACTGCCACCTACTGACCGAGAGGGCGCGTGTCAGTTGCGAATCTCAGACGGCTAGTCTCCAATGCCCCGGCAGTTTTAACACTTCACGCTGACCATGGCCCACAATGAGGGTCGTGTCAGGTGGGATTTCCAGAAAAAGTATCTCAAACTGCGCCAAGGAGACGTCATTTATCGCGCCTTTCTGAGCGTTCAGCCGACACCGCTCGTTGTGGCAGGTGAAAATGCAGACAAATTTGTCGCGTATATGTCTGGTGAAAACAAATATTCACAGTTTACATCCACAACGCGATAACCTTTCGAGCCTGGCATCTACGTAATAACCTCACTAGTGCGTTTCAAAATAAGAAACTAAACCCGGCGAAAGTTAGAATGGGAAAATAGTCATATATATATTCGCAAAGGAACGAATGCGAAAAAACACAGGAAAAAGGTAAAGAGCGATAATAAAAATAGAGGATACGGGTGAAAGAAAAAAAGAAGAAAATATAGAAAATTCAATGAACATAACTCTCCGTGACAGAACGTCCCCCCTTTAAGATATGGAAGCACTCCATGTCTACGTTATGGAATTAAATTTCCTATATCCGTAGCTTCAGGGTGTCTGGTTTCTTCCATCTCATCTCCCCCTCCATCTCTCTTCAATTCCTACTCAAGTCTACTCTTAAAGTTTCCTTCCTCTGGAATGTCTCCCATGCGCGCTTGAAAGAGCGTCGCCGCTTCTGACATTTTTCAAAGATTTCGTGTGTGTGCAGTGGAGTTTCCCTGCCCCTATCGTCATCTTCGTCAGTTTTGGCGATCGTCAGGAGATGGTCGGAGGTCGGTACAGGTCTTTCCAAGTATCTCTTTAAGAGATTTAAATGGAAAACCTTCTCCTTTCCTTGAATAGAGATCTGGTAGTTAGCAATAGAAATCTTTTTCAGGACCGTATCATAAAATTAACAGTGATACAACGTAAAAATATCTCCAAAGGATAAAATGTAGGGATAAAAAGAATGCGTAAGTTACTAGAAGGCATGATCGCCCACGCCGCGGGTCATCACCCGCCATGGAAATTAAATTGCTAGAACGGCTACCATTTGAACGGGATGAGAACGGCGGATCAAAAAGGAAAAAATATGACTGAAAAATTGCGTGAAACGAGCAAGGCTAAAAAGATGCAATTGGGGGGGGGGGGGGGTTTAAAGAACGGAGGAAAAGCCACTCCCCCAAGTTGACACAAGGTAACGAAATCGACAAAAGGGACCATAGTTATTATACGCAACAGTCATTTTTTGGACGTTTTTGCGATATTTTGTCCTTTATTTGAATGCAGCGGCAAACGTTTCACAGAAGATTCTAGAAAATAATTTCGAAAAAAAACAACTAACCTTGAAAAGTAACTTTTTCTTAATAATGATGTTATGAATATAAAACCTAGCTGGCCGGATGGCCCATCTTGAGCAGTGAAATAATATGCTTTTATTTATACAGACGGATAGATAATAATGAAGATATTGACAAAAGACTGGGTTGTTCACATCAGCGAACGACTGCACTGAATCAAAAATGTCACTAATTTGCACAAAAATCGTGACCTTGAGACTCAAGTGTCCAAATCTAGTTAGAATGAAAGAGAGGGACATTGGTGGGAGCTGTGGCTAAAAATAACTTTAAAGACAAAATTTGTAGAGGGGACGGATAGGTTGGTTCAAAAACCAAGTACGTTTTTGTGAAAAACGCAAGTAGAGACGGACGGACTAACAGATAAAAATCCATACTTGACTGAAGCATGACTGAAATGACTTTAGTGTAGGAAATTTGAATTTGAAAAAACACAAGGCCTTGATTGGCCACAGACAATCATATTATCAGCGCTCAGACGCGCTTTTTTGCCATTCCTCAATAGTTGTCCAGTGATAGACACAGTAAATTTTAAGTGTGGTGATTTCCAATGAAGTAAATTGAAATAAGTTCAGGGACGCCATACTATAGCCAGCAGCTCAGCTGAGTTTTGCTAGCATTTCTGTGTTCTTTATTCATAATCTGGTAAGATTGAAATTATTTCTTTGTATATTTTAAATATTGTTAAATGTTTCGAGTGATTTGATACTGCCATATCGAAATCTAGCCTTACAACAAGTAAGGATTTGCTCTAGACCCCCCGCCCTAGTTCAGGGTCTAGGGACAAACAATATATAAACTCCAGCAAGGATTAGGAAGGGGTGATTAAGTGTTGAGAACAGTGAAACATATCACCTATCCTATTTTATGGCAGGAAGCTAATAAACATATTTCGGAATGTGTAGTCTGGGAGAACTTATCCTATGTGAAACCAACTTGGTAAGATGTGCTGTATGGTCAGAGAGATTTGACCCGTCTATATGGTGTTGTTGTTGTGTGGTGTTGTGTCCAGAATTAATTTAGAGGATGGAATTCTGACACATAACTAATACTTTGATTGCAGAGCTGTGAGTTTTTTTTATTTGGCACCAATGTGGTGTCAAATGTGTTGAATATTACAAGAGGGACCCGTGCAGTAACATTGTGTCAGAGCAGCCTATTATAGCCCCAAGCACGGAGAGGTGGCGCCACCAGACTCTTGATATTTGCCCCCAAGCACGGAGAGGCGGGGCCACCAGATTCCAGCACCAGAACTACTCTTTCAAAGTTACGTAAGCAGGCTGGTCTGCTGGATTTACACCAACTTCATAGACATAGCACCCAAAGTGAATTACTACTAAAACATCCCATTTCCTTCCATCATTAATGGACAATGTTTGGTAGGCATAGACAGGGAGGGATGAAGCCACCCCAACAGCACATCTATTCATCGTTCTCCCAGGGAAAATAAAATTATGAACTGTAGAAATATTAACTAATCGTGAAAATTGTATACGTACACACCTTTTATTTATCATGCCATTTATTCATGCCATTCACTCATAAATTTCAAAATCTTTCATATGTTCTGGCCAAAATAAAACCTTGGTTCAGAACAAATAAATTTAAAAAAAGATTTACTATCTAAAATTTCACCAGCTGAATTTAGTTCATTGTGTTCTAAATTTTATTGATAATATTATATTATTTAATATCTGTGTGTGTGTTTGTATATGTCAATACAACACATTACATTCAGTACCCTAGATTTTAACGTAGCCACATTCATTAGAAAAAAAGAAATGTGTGAGGTCGTACAGTGGTAGCAAGAAGGGTCTTCTGTACATTCACAGCTACATTTATTTCAGGAGCCTTCACAGCTGACCTCACGCATCACATTAGGTGATAACACAACCATACAAATACCATCAAAATCCACTACAGACCGTAAACGGCCCTTGCCATCCGATCCTCAGTTGCTGGTTCTCGGTAGGGAGTAACACCAAAACTTTCTCTCCTGCTTCCAATTCTCTCTCTTTCGCGACTTTCCTGTATCGGTTAGCGTGCTTTGTGCGTGCCCGCTTAAAGTTGGTCGTTGCTAGGTCCCATCCTAGTTTCAGCCTTTCCTTTAACTCCGATATGTATTTACTGGCTGAGACGACTGTCTCATCAGCCTTCTGGTCTGTCAGCGACCAAAGTAAGGCTTCAAGCGGCCCTTGATAGGTCTGCCAAATAAAAGCGTAGCTGGCGGAAATCCTGTGGAAGTATGAGGAGATTCTCTGTAGCCAAATAAAGCTGCAGCAATACAAAGATCCCAATCTTCAGGTTTCACTTGTGCCAGATTACTTATCATCATGTTGAGGTTTCCATTAACACGTTCCACGAGCCCATTTTTGGCCAGAGTATAAGGCTTAGTGTATATGTGCTGGTCCCTCAAGATCTTGACGATCTCATCCATCAACAGGTTTCGGTATGGAGATCCGTTATCCGTCAGCACTTGCTGAGGAAATCCCAACCGAGTGAAAATCTGCACGAGGGCTTCTGCGACATGCTTGGCATCTGCGCATGTTAGCGGGATAGCTTCTGCCCATAAAATGCATGTATCGACTAAGGTCAGGATAAACCTGTTCCTTCTTTTAGTCCTTTCGAAAGGCCCTAAAATGTCGATCACAACCCGTTCAAATGGTGTTCCCACTATTGGCATTTCACCCAAAGAGACTGGGGGTGCCCGTTGCTTGGGTGGCACACGTTGGCACTGGGCACAGGATTTGACATACCTGATAATCTCAGTATTTACTCCTGGCAACCAATAATGAGTGATTATCCGTTGGTTTGTGGCATTCTGTCCCATGTGTCCGCTGAAGAGAAGAGAGTGCCCCATTTCTAGGATTTGGCTTCTGTACTGTTTCGGTACTAGGAACTGGTTGTAACCTTGGTCAGGCTTGCCCGTTCTGCGATAAAGTACGCCATCCTTAGAAAAAATGTCCCCGTGCTGTCTGGGTTCCTTAGCCATGGGCAGTTTCCTAAAGCAGGGTGCCAAAGTAGGGTCTTTTGTTGCGCTTCTTTAAGTTCCAAGGGTAACAAATTAGGCGCAGGCTCCCGTTCCTTCTTAGTTTGCCCTCTTGTAGTTACTGCTGCCACGATCGGCTCTTCCGGTTTCCCAATACACACGTATCTCCCGCCAAGTATGACTGGGTAGATGGGGTCATCGTAACAGCCGCTTTGATCACACCTCTGACAAAATCAGAGTGGATCTCCACCAATGCAATGGGAAGCGCTGTAGGTGCATCACTCTTACGAACTCCACAAAATTGGACGGTCTCTGCTGTCTCTTGACCGGGTTTGACCAGGTTTCTGGCAACAATGCAATCATAAGAAAGCCCCATGTCAAATAAACAAAAAGTTTGAGAACCGTTCAAAGTAACAGAACCTCGCGTTGAGGGTGTATCCCCAACAGGTTGGGAATCACTGTCAATAATTCCGCCTTGCGAGACTGTTAGCAAGCATCCGATGCGTTTAGGCTCGGTGTGCTCACTCTGATCATCTGTCCCGTGCTCAGGAGTTCCTCTTTTGCCACCTTGTCCTTTCTGGCTGCGCTGCCATGTAGGGCGGTCGGGTTGATCAGATTGTTTACTGTGGTTGGGGTACTTGTTTTTGTAGAACTTGGATTTTTCAGGAGGGGGGTTTTGAGGTCCAGTTTCTCGGTGGTTATTCGGGTTTGAAGCGTGAGAAGCATGAGAAGACTGGTCTAGATTATTTTTCCGAAAATGCTCTTCTGTCGGTTTACGTTTTGTGGCCGGTAGTTCAGCCAGCGCATTGTGATATCGCTCAGACTTTTCTAAGATATCTTCAAGCTTTTCTGCCCCCTGCTCAGCTAGAAATCTCCGGGTATCAGCAGACACAGTGTTCTTTATTTGTTCGGTTAGAACAAATTCCTCAAGACCTTCATAGGTAGAGGGGAGCTGTGAAAGCTCAAGGCACTTTGTTAGGTATCCCTTCAAACGAGACGAGAACTGTTGAAAAGTTTCAGAGCTCTCTTTCCTGCTGTTGCGGAACAGTTGCACAAATTTGCGAGCATTCATTTCGAAGCGCTCCAGTAACGCTTTCTTCAACACATCATAGTTGTCTTGTTGGCTGGTCTCCAGTTTGGCGTAAACATCATACGCAGAATCTTTGAGGGCCTGGGAAAGTTTCATACACTAACGCGACCTCTCTAAACCGTACAGGGTTGCAATTTTCTCAAATTTTTCTAGCCATGTGTCAATCTTCTCATTCGGACAAGGGAAAGATTCAAGAGCAAAGGACATAGCGTTGAGTTGAAGAGATTGAGGGTTAGTTTGATCAGTTAAGGAAGAATGAGGAGAAGACTCTCCACTGCTGGAGGTAGAGGCAGCAACACGACTTTGGAACTCTAGAGTTTTAAGCGCCAACTCGTGCTGTCTCTGTTTCTCTTTTTCTCTTTCCTCTCTCTCCTCCCTCTCCTTCTCGTGCTGCATCCTGCGAATTTCCATTTCCTAGTCCATCTTCCTCTGCTGTAAAGCTTCGGCTGCTTCTTCCTTCCTCCTAGCTTCTTCTTTTTTCTTCTCCGCGTCATATCTCTCAAGTTCGTCCCTGACAAAAGCTTTTGCTTCGTCTCCGTCCAAACCCTCTTGTCTCGCTTCGTAATAAATGGTAGTTAAGATTTACTACAGACAAATAAGTTGCTACAGTGGAAACAAAATATTTATTGCAAATTTTTAAACCCCCAAAATGAAAAACACAGAATTATAAGTTAATATCTATATCTGGTCATTTATACAAGCAGAATGACTGAAGAAAATACAAAACATTGAGGTATATACTAAAAACTTGCAATCATTGGCAGAAAAACAATGAAAAAAAGAGCAAATTTTAGCTCTTTGGGGTATTATGTTGCCCAAGATATCTCAAATATGAGTACAACCTGAGTTATGAAATTTGGCTGTTTTATTTGTTAATATATGATAATGATTGTATACTAAAATAATTTTGATTGGTTTGATATCTGAGTTTTTTTGGATTTTAACATACCAATTGAAAAATAGTTGAAATTTTTAAGGGGGGTATCTTAGCTATTTCTTAACAGTTTTGTAGTTTATTAACATATATCCTTTATTTTAGTTTATTTTAATGAGCACTATGTGTACAGCATGTGGCCCAAAATTTACTGCTCTATCACTAATAGTTTTTGAAAAATCATGGGCAACGTGGCCACATTTGTGTGAAAAATGAGGTTTTGAGAAAATTAAGAAAAAAGGGAGGAATTACACTTTTACACAAAATTTACTCACCTCAGTATCCCCCTGCTATGTAGGAATCATCTCTGGTATTTTCCTTTATTGATTCCATGTTCTGTGTCATACTTTGCAGCTTACATTTCATTAAATGCTTCATTTCAGCAGACTGTATGCGCTTTTCGTCAGTTTCCGAAAAAATACATCTTTTCTCTGGTAGACGTGTACTATGTGGGGGGAAGCGATTGCTCTACCCTCAGCAGACTCAGTACATGTAGGAGAGACTTTGTTCTCAATATTCACAAGATTAGGATACCCTTATCAGATATTAACTGACAATGGTTCACAGTTCAGAGGAAAACTGATGGAGGAAGTTTTTATGATTTTTCAAAATATTCTCGTCCGCACATTTTATCATCCACAATCGATTGGACAAGTGGAAAGATATAACAGGACTCTACTTACAATTTTACATAAGCTCGCACAGGAGAAACCAGAATCCTGTGATTCGTTCTTACCTGCAGCTTTATTTGCGTATAAGGAGGTACCCTACCACTCTACTAGAATACCACGTTATTATTTCGATGACCCATCAAAGGACCCCATGGTTAATAAAAATTAGCCAGTCAAAATTATTTTTACACATGAAACTATGATTGAAAACTTGAATTCTGTTTGCTTCAGGGAAATGAATATGATACCGAAAATTAAAATCCATGCATTAGAAGCAATACAGCATCACAAATATATTAATTTGTGTATGTTATATATATAAGAGATAAAAGACATTTCATCAATGAACTGGCCGTAGAAGCTGAAAATGCTGCAAGAACTGGTAATAGTAGGTGCCTTTATCAAATTACGAAACAACTATGTCACCAGCCTACTGCTATGGAAACACCTGTTAAAGGTAAATTAGGGAATTCAATACCAACAGAAAAAGAACAAATGAAGAGATGGGCTGAGCACTTCATGGAGGTGCTAAACAGACCACCACCAACAGTAACACCTGATTTTAATAATGAAACATCCACAACCACCTTGCCAATAACTTGCGATGAATTCACGCTGGACGAGATCAAACAAGCCGTTAAAAGATTAAAAAATTTTAAAGCTGCTGGAGTTGACGAAATTTCAGGGGAAATGATTAAAGCAGTTAATGACAACAACCTCTTGAGAATTTTAGATATTATAAAATGAAGTATGGAGAGAAGAACAACCACCACAACAATGGAAAGACAGTATTATTGTAAAGTTACCGAAGAAAGGTGATCTATCAGACTGTAATAACTGGCGTGGTATATCTCTATTATCAGTACCTGGAAAATTATTATGTTGCATGATGTTAGAAAGACTTAAATTGCATGCTGACGAAAAGATCAGAGAAGAACAAGCGGGTTTCAGGCCGAAACGATCATGTATTGGTCAAATATTCACACTAAGAACAATTATAGAAGAATCAGTGGAAAGGCAATCGCCACTTATTATCACCTTCGTCGATTTTCAAAAAGCCTTTGATAGTCTACACCGCCCATCATTGTGGAAGATACTTACAATCTATGGTTTTCCAACAAAATATGTGAATATAATCAAAGCGCTATATGACAATGCAAGATGTTGTGTTAGAGAACAAATAAAGGGAATACAGAATTGTTTACAGTAGAAACAGGGGTGAAACAAGGCTGTATTATGTCACCACTACTTTTTGGAAATAGCTATTATTGATTGGGTTTTGATGAGAAACTATAACCCACAATGAACAATTGGGTATAAAATGGACAAATGGAAAATTCCTGGGGGACCTGGATTTCGCAGATGATGTAGCATTCTTAAGTTCAACACCAAGACAATCACAAGAAGCAATAAATAATTTGTGTCATCTCTCGGTTAAAATAGGTCTCCAAATAAATGCCTCTAAAACTAAAGCTATGAACTTTTCTAACGAGACCTTTGATATCATCTTGAACGGGGAAAACCTACAGAAAGTTGAAAGTTTCAATTATTTAGGCAGTAAAATGACTCAGGATGGTGACACAACAAGAGAAATCCATACTAGAATTGCTTTGGCAGCTAGCGCCTTCAATAGATTATCTAACATTTGGAAATTACGATCATTTGATATACATACCAAGCTTCGTCTGTTTAATTCAAATGTTATCTCAGTGTTAACATACGGCTGTGAGAGTTGGAAAATAACAAAATCATTGGAGAACAAGCTGAATACATTCGAGAACAAATGTCTTAGAAAACTCATGAACATCAGTTGGAAAGAATTCAAGACTAATCGACAAATAAGAGAAGACTCTAGGCAGAAAGATGTCTCCGACGATATAAGGAAAAGACGATGGTCATATATCGGTCATGTCCTACGAATGCAAAACAACAGAATACCACTACAGGCGCTCACGTTGGTTCCTGAGGGTAAGAGGAAAAAAGGAAGACCAAAAGAAACACTCAGAAGAACAATAATAAGAGAAGGAAGAACGTTGGGCCTAAATAATGTGCAAGAGCTAAGAGGAGTGGCGTCACAACGAACAACCTGGAGAGCACTGGTTTCTGCCTTATGCGCCGTGTTTGGCGCTTAAAGAATTTATTATTATTATTATATATATAATTAGGTAAAAATACACTTACATGACATACTTTAAAAATTTATGTAAAATCATCCACAAAGGTTTTAGTGAAAATAAACATACAGAAATGTGGGCAAATGAATGTACTTTCCAGTGCAATATATATCTAAAATTTGATATTTTCAATGAAATTCTTCATTTTTGGGGGTTAAACCTCCCCTTAAGTGCGTATAAAAAGGCATCAGCAACCGCATATAATGGTCTGAACTATACCCTCACCCTAAATCTTAGCGAAAAGAAAATTTGATTCCAATATAAAATTCAGTACTAATTGATTATTAAATTTGTTACCTGTTGTTTTAAAACTAAACAATATTGGTTTATTCAGTTATTACATGTATGAAAGCAAACGTATGAGCCAGAATATTATATACATATATACGGGTTAAAAACCATTGCATAAATCCTTCACAAAAAGGGACGGACAGATATACGTTAACACATGTTCAGCGCTAAGCAGCATTGTTCTTGACTTCTGAATTATCTTCTATAGGGTCCCCTAAGGTAGAAGTGTCATTACACTTTTATCTGCATCTCTGCCAAGAGTAATCTTGTGCGAAGGTAGCCTCTTTGACGACCCATTTAGATACTCTTGAGTTTTGTCCACTGTTAGACCATTACTGCGAATCAGGGGAGGCAATCTACAATTAACATTGGTGAGTGGACAGCGAGACAATGCGGCTGTTAAGTTTCCAACTCTGTGTACTTAGCAGTGGCATTTGCCCTTTCTTTTTTTTTCAGAAAAGTTCTCGGTTACAAGCTATCAGACGGTTTGAAGTACTAACGTTACTGCGCCGCTAGTGTGAGAGAACAGCATCAACACTGACTGCCTACATTGGACGCGTTATGTGGAGAAGTGTACTCATCACCAAAAAGAAGTGACGGAAACCATGGCGACAGGACTCACCTAGAGTTACGTTCTTGTTAAAAAAAAAAAGGTACCAGCAAACGGACTTTTATAACTCCTCTATCAATTCGTGACAATCAGGATCAAAAACGTTAACAAAAAAGATGTCATTAATATATTTTTATTACTACTTTTCGGTCGTCGCTTATTTTCAAAACAGCGCGTCATTTTCAACCATTAAAATATCAGTACGTGTGTTTGTAAAGTGTGACATATTTCCTGAGTGTGAATGATTGATTCAAGTATTCCCCTAAATCTCCCTATGGGACATGAAATCAACCAACACAGCAGGTCTCCTGTAAAGTCAAGTGGCCCTCTGTCGATCAGGTTTTTGGCCCCTTAATCTACTTTACACTGTAAAGGGGGGGGGGGGCACACTTGGGTCAAGACCTCCTGTTATCGTGTGCAGAGAATTAAACCCACTCCACCTTGGTTGCAGCTTTAAACTTCATTCCTGTTTTCTGCCAGCTGGAGACAATTGTGAAAATAACCGCTATGTTGAAAACAAATTAGTCTCCCGAGTTCCATAGCCCTCTGCTATTGTTCCACATCCAGCACGATGCCCTTTCTGCAGTTTCACGGATCATACACTGAGGCAGCCACGTGACCTCTCGCACCTACTTCAACAGTAATGACACTTGCAGTGAACCCGTAGTGTCACAAGTCCATGACCAGATCATACATTGAGGCAGCCACGAGACCTCTCGCACCTACTTCAACAGTAATGGCATTTGCAGTGAACACGTAGTGTCACAAGTCCATGACCAGATCATACACTGAGGCAGTTACGAGACCTCTCGCACCTACTTCAACAGTAATGGCATTTGCAGTGAACACGTAGTGTCACAAGTCCATGACCAGATCATACACTGAGGCAGTCACGAGACCTCGCGCACCTACTTCAACAGTAATGACACTTGCAGTGAACCCGTAGTGTCAAAAGTCCATGACCAGATCATTATACTTGGACACTTTGAACGAGTGTTGCTCCTCCAATCTGGATTCAAGTGGCAAGTTCAGCTCAATCATTATTATCTGAGCGATGATGAAGAATGCAGCACTATATCTGGCCGTCTTTGAGGATCTTCTTATACTCTCTGGATATGCCCCTAGCCAGCTCCCTGTCAAGAATAGAATGTAAACCGCTACTTGGTTTACTTGGCTTGAGATTTGCTGTTTTCCTTTCTCTCAGAAATTATATATTTGCGGTACTTGGTCTGACTTGGCGAACGCTGTTCGTCTTCAGCCTTGCCAGGTCTATAGTAGCAATCGGCTCATTTAGTACTCTGTTGTGGCGCCATATGACTTTTGTAGTGGTCTGTTCTATTGTAATTAGTTATACATGATGATGTTGCCAGCCTCATATACTACCTCATCTTAGTCACCTTGTACGAATTGTCTGAGCATAACGTTCACTCAAGTACAGGGTAATGAGTTCACTCAAGTACAGGGTAAAGAGTACTGTTTCTGTAGTTTCTCCAAAAGCCAGTGTTAATATTTCTGACAAAGTTGTCACAAAACGGTTTGTGCGCTCTCATGTCCACTGCAGCAGGATTGCATTTATTCCTTTGAGAGTGATATTTTGCTATTTTTCTCTCTCATGCCCTTATTTGCCCACACAGAAAACTCATCCGAAGGTCAATGTAAAACACGGAGTCATAGTGGTAATTCATTGTTAACATAACAACACACTAGAACCGTGTAAGAGACCTAGTCAAGTGCCTTTATTCCTCTGAGCAAACAGTCTGCGAGTCAAGATTGGCTTGGTGGTGCCAGTGAGCGAACTAATCTCTAAACAAAGTGAGGGTAGAAGTGGCCTGACGACGAACTAGACACCATCATCAGAGGGTCGTAGAGACGCGAGACCAGCTTTGCAGTTACTCCCTGATCTGACTTGAAACGTGCTGCGCACCTAATCTTGACCAGAGTCACGAGAACTCCAGCGACTTTTCTGTACAGAACCCAAAAACCCAGCGGAAGTAGAAACTACTATTTGCAGCTTTGTCAAAGCTAAAAGCTGACAAGTGACTTTTTACTTAAAACACCAAACCATTACAACATGATATGTATTTTCTGATAAAGATTATACAATTTTTGTAAACTGTTAAACTTAGTTGATTATTAAATTTGTCATTTGTAAATTTACACATTTAACGTCGATTTAATCATTTTGAATGTACTGCATGTTAACAATTGTCCTGCCAAATGCAGTTTGTTTTTGACTTCTGAAATATCTTTGGGCTAAGATTAGAACAAAGTCTCGTTTACGCGGCGGAGACTTATGACATAAGCGTTTCCTGTCCTACATGTTATGACAAGAGTGCTTTCTGATAAAGTATTGATGGTTACATTTTGACCACGCTGTTTTATGAGTTTACCGATCTGCCATTAAGTTTGTAGACTGGGGCATCGGACATCTTATTACCACACATGAGAGAGTTGACCTCTGCCTTACATTCAATATTATCCGACGTCGGAATATTTTGAAAATACTCCATAACCCACATGTTTGAATATGATTGGAGTTTATTTATAGCTCATAACAAACGAAGGCGTGGGAAGACAGTGAATATAATCTGACCATTTTCTCATGCTATTTCACTTGAGAAATCTGTCGCCAAGACACCAGACTGCTGCATTGAAGAATTAGAATTTAGAATTCCTTCTTAAAATACCGGATACCTGTTATTTGAGTATTTGTCAGGACTTACAATATAGCCCGGGAAAACTATAACACTTTAAATAAGGAAACCGGGACTGAAAAAACTGAAGGACCACACACGAAGTCAGAGAGGGGACTTACCAAATTAACGACACAGAGCAGAGAGGGAAAGAAAAGATGTACATTCTAAGTATAATACTTACAATGTCAAAGCAGTGTAAATGTCCATTTAAACATATTCACTTTAAAATTAATGTAAGTTTTCAAGCTTTAAACCAGTGTAAATGTTTGTGTTAAAATATGCATTTTAAAGTAATGGAAGTTTTAAACTTTTCAATCAGTGTAAACATAAATGTAAACATATTCAATTTATATTGTGAGCACTTTTCAATCAGTGGAGATGTATATGTAAACAGACTCTATCAGTATTATTAACCTTTTCATTTTAATATAAAGTAACTATGAAAGCTAACCCTAATAAGAAATTATCTCCCTCTGGTGGTTATGCTAGTCTTTACCAAGACACGCTAAGCAGAGCACAGAAAATGAAAATAAGAGACAGAGACAGAAGAATTAGAATCAACATGTTTGAGAGACAGTTGAATTTCACATAAATGGAGAATTTTGAAGGGAGATAAATCTCGACAGCAGTAGTCGTTTTCCAGTCGTGAAGGCAATAACATCTAGAGACAGCTAGTAAACACTGAGGCAGTGAGGAAGAATGAGAGAGCAAGACATTGAGAAAATAATTAAGTCTAAATGTATGCCGTACAAGTTGGACCAACCTCAAGGAAAGTGTGGACTCATTATTTCACAAAAGCCACGTTACACGTAAATAAACTTCATCATATTTTGCACTGTTGTCTGAGTCAAGTTACTCATCTAGTGTTGATATCACTTGTCAGCTGTCTGAGTTACGTTACTCATCTTGTGTTGATATCAATCGTCAGCTGTCTGAGTCAAGTTACTCATCTAGTGTTGATATCATTCGTCAACTGTCTGAGTCAAGTTACTCATCTATTGTTGATACCAATCGTCAGTTGTCTGAGTCAAGTTACTCATCTAGTGTTAATAGTGTGGCAGTAAGGGAACGAATCATGAGAATCAGAAATAGGAAGGTTCAGATAAAGAGTACAAAAAGGGGGATGCGCGAACAATAATGAGCATGGAAGGGGTGAACGATAATCCAGTGAAGCACGCTTTTCTCATCAACAGTCCAGAGGCGTGAGTTAGAGAGTGCAGATGACACGTACGCGAGTAGCCATGTTGAAGGCAGTACTCAAGTAGTTTAGGTGATGAATATTTCACGGACAAGGAGACGAGTTTAGGGCAATGATTAACCCGAAATATTAAATAATGAGAATTCTTGTTTAGAAGGAGAAACGGTGTGAGTTAGGTTTTATTCAGAAAAGGTATGTAGAGTGAATTCTAATACATATACATACAGTAGTCCTATTCTTCAGGGATGAAAGGGAAAGTAACAACCCCAGACATGTCCGGTTCCATCAATAGAGAACTTGATCACTGAGATGATAGATAACAACAATCTAAGAAATTGTAAGGAAGAAAGAACAGAACTAGAGACTGTAGCACCTGAGCGATCATCTATGGTTAGAGGTCTAAAGGTGTAGTTTTTATACTGAACGAGAGAGAGTGAGGAAAGGAAGAACTTACACATGGTATAATTCTGTGATGGACCACTATTGTAGAAGTCAGAGCGGCAGCATTGGTACACTCACATGTAAATAAACCATTTCAGTTAACTATGATGTTATCTCATCGCTTGCTGTGTGTGTGACTGTTGTAATTATACAGCATATCATTGCTAACCAAAGAGGTAAAAGAACCTGGGCAGGCAGGTGGCCATACATTAGAAAATTGATAGAACGACCACGAGGCTGCACATATTATGATTTTGGTGCCGTAACCAACCTCTAGCAGCACACACACACATTGTTTCTAAATAGGAGTTCAGAAACTAAGCTGTCATCTCTCCTCGCTTCAGTTAGAAGACATAGATACGTTTTGACTCTGTGACAGATGTCATCAACCACGGACGACAGAAAATAACACAGACAGAAGACACCATAATACGTTTTCGGATCTGTGACAGACCTCACCAACTGCAGACGGCAGATTACAACTCAGACAATAGTCATATTTACATTTCGGTAACATATGAAAAAGCAGAGTGACAACAGTGAAAGTTGTAAACACAGAAAAAAGTGTACAATATCGGAACCAGCCAAGCGAAAACGCCACCTCGGAAACCAAGTCAGAATTTCCTTCTTTCAAACTGACCTGCACGAGAATACATCGCGACAACAAGGCAAGTTGACATTCGCCGTCCTGTAACACCAACTCGGGAACAATTTTTTTTTCCTTCAAGCCTCCGGCACGGGAACTACTCATCACAACAAACGCAAAGGCCCGCATACTTCTTTCAACGAGTAGGCGAGTAGGGTAAGACAAGTCATAGAGTGCATTACAGTAACCGATTTACGGACAGGGGCTTGTGTGTAGCAAAGAAAACGATGTGTAGTCCAGATGGTAGAAAAATATAACAATAGTGTTTGTTAAAAAGAAAAATCGGTCGAGCGTGCAACATCGCGACTAACGAGTACTCCAACGCAGACGTCTAAATTAATTAGTTTAATTAGACATTGTTGTATTATTATTGTTGTCTTATTACTATTCCTATCATTATTATTACCATTGCAGTGTCAGATAATATTAAAATTGTAACAGTGTATACATAAAATTAGTTTTGGTAACCATAACATTTTTTTCCAGGCAATCAAAGACTAATAGAAAAAATTTCCGTTCATTTTCAGGTGCAAGTTCGTTTAAGTTAACGGTAGAAATAAGTAACTATTTTTCAGATTGTATGATGGCACAGACCAAACAGACACAGTATAACATGCAAGACAGTCAGACTCTAGCCCTCGTAAAGACGATTACCGACACATTAGCCAAGGTAGACAACAGTGCTAACTACGCAAACATAAAAGGTAATGTAGACTTATTTTCAGGTGACTCACACGCATGCCGTAAGTGGCTTACAGATATTGACAAATATGCAATGTCAGTAAATGCAGATGAATCCGAGAAAGTAACAATTGCATTTGTTGTCGTCTGCTGGTCTGGTCACTGACTTTATGAGAAGGCGGCTGGACACATGCCTCAAGGAAATGCGGAGAGTTCTTCAATCAGAGTATAATACTTACGATACGAAAGGGAACGGACATTGTCACACTTGTGATAGAGAAAATAATGACAAAAACAAAATCCTAGAAACAGCTGCAGTACAGGCACACTGGAACACACTTAACAAAAGAAGAATAAGAATGGCGGCCAGGAATTTTGTGGGAGTAGTTAGAAAAGGGAAGTCCATAGAAATAAATAACATCAAAATAGCAAACCAACAGAAGTGCCAGATAAGAACACAGAATGTTTGGGAAATGAAGGTAGAACCGATAGGAGTATGGAGAAAGATAATAGGATCTTGCCGGCAACATGTCACAATAAAGGAAGAAGGTAATAGGAATAGACCATGGACAAGTCAGGTTAGGACAACAGTCCAGAAACAATAAAACATACAGAGAGACAGGATCAGCGTTGGTACACAAACAGAGATAGATACTGTAGCGTCACATTTGGGGCCAGCACAAAAGGAGAAAGACGTCATGAGAGAAAATGAGGCATGTCACATGGGTTAGACAATACGAGAAAGTCTAAGATACCACTCAGTGTAAAACGGACGAACCGACAAACGGCTAAAGAAGTAGTGGTACCACAGCATAAGGATAGCATCGAGGTAAAGAATAAGAAAGATGAACCGATGCAGGTATTACTGCAAGAGAAAGAAAGATCAGCGAAGGCGGACAATGAAGGAGATAGGATAGAAGAAACGCAGGACACTGACGCGTCGAACAGGCATATAAGAACAGCAGTAAGAAGGAATCTTAAGAAAACAGGTCCACAAGAAGTACAGGACATGGACACATTGTATGGGCGTACAAGAGCAGTACAGAAGACAAGACAGGAAGAAAAAAATAAAGTACATGACAAGTACCAGCTTAACACAGAATCAGAATCCGATTCGTCAAGTGGGGAAGATAGAGTTATGGACTCTGACGAATATGCACAGAGCTACTGGTCGGACGAACTCGATCATAGAACGGGCGAAGAAGGCAACATAATTTATTGGCCGAAAAGTGAGAATAGTTATCGTGGATGCATAAATCAGATAAAGACAAAGAAAATTAGTGTAAATAAGATAAAGAAGGCAATAAAAAGTACCCTAAGAAGAGCCGATCTTAACACCTTGACAACAAGGAAGGGTGCGGAAAGTGCTAGAAGTAAAGTTTGATACAGACTTATCAAAAAGGCAACAAGAAGTTCACGAACTTGTGACCAAAATATTGAATGGAGAGACAGATGTGGAGGACACAGATAATGAGGATTACAAAGAAGAGGATAGATCGACCAGTGTGACAGACAAATTTCAGCGTCCCTGAACTGTTAGATGATATGGTAGACCCTAGGATAGCATGAGAGCCCTCATTCATTTATGTTGCAAATGTAATCGCCAACGTGGGTCCCACGTTTGCTAATTAGTATGCACCATAGCAGAATGGATTTTTTTTACCACGTTTGCTAATTAATATGTAGACAGTTAGCATGCGAGGAAAAGGGTAATTTGCTTGGTATTTAGTTTAGATAAGCCACGCCTTCCGCCTTACCTTAGAGCGATCTAAATCAACTACCTCCTTGACCTTTCTTTCTTACCGCCTTATAGGCGTTGCCAAAGTTCAACGAGGAAAGCGGTTAACGATCAAAAGGCAGTGGTGGTCCCAGAACGGACAAAGCAGTTTCTCGCATTCGTTTAGCACCTCAGTGCGAACCAGAGAAGAGCGCTGAAATCGCGGCGGACTAACAGGCACGGGGCGAAATCTAGAAGCTTTGCCCAGTGGCAAGTAACGCAGAATTTCCCTGATATCAAATAAGTTGTGAAATTTCGCGTGTCCCCCTGATCCTTCAATTCTTTAATTATATATTGAGACCACTGAAGAATGCGTTTATCATTTGCGCCAGATAGTCTGAAGGAAGTACTAGCTTATAAAACAAGATTTCTCGGAGATATCTTCTATATTGGAGACTAAAAAAATTCATTCTGTTTGTGCAGCGGTAATATATTAGTTCCAAGTGATCAGTGGTCTAGTTCTTTCATATTTTTTCACTGGATTTTGTGTTAATTTAAACCTATTAAATAAACCCATCTCAAAGTTTCCAGTTGTAAATTAAATGATATATCTATACGTTATTTCCTAATATAATAGATGCTTAAATTTATTTAGAAGCCGCTAAGGGATTTATAACCAATTAATACAGTTTTGTTCTGTATATACGTGTGTTTTTTTAACTATTAGACTCACGGAGAGTTTTCTTAAATATATATAAATGAATACGCTAGTGTTTAAAATAGTCTTAACTGTAAATTTATCGCGCGTCAGAATATGATTCGTATGGGGTTTATGATTTCATGTTTTCTATTTTTTCACATATTATGATCATATACCTTTGCGTCCCAGCAACTATAGAGTCCTCCAGACTCGGTTCTTCTACCCTTCAGAGATTTTAAACCCATGGGTGTGTGTACAGACTACATGAAAACGATGAAAGTTACACGTGCAACACGATTCTCAACAGCTATGACCCTGAAAATGTGTATGCGTTGTGGCAGTATACTCGGTATAAAAAGGCCGTTGAGACAAAACGCCCAGTACATGTGCTTGAAATGCCACGACTATCTGAAAACGACCGCCAACGAGCCATTGGTATGTTGGAGACCGGAATGAGCTCGCGGGCCATTGCCAGAAGGATGAATTGCCACCACAGCGCTATTGTACGTCTCAATGAACGTTACGGAACCACTGGCAGTGCCCGGGATAGACTTCGGAGTGGCCAACCACGAGTTACTACCCCTGCGCAAGATCGTCATATTGTGCTGAGTCACCTAAGGAATTGACTCTCCCGGCAAGTCAAACTGCAAGAGCAATAGTGGGTAGACATGGGCAAGTCTCTCGAATGACAGTCATACGACGACTCAGAGATACAGGCCTTACTGCAAGACGACCTTATGTTGGGCCAAACTTGACTCACAGACATCGTTAGCAGCGCCTGCAATGGGCAGAGCAACATATCAGATGGACTAGACTGCAGTTGAATGCTGTCCTATTCACAGACGAGAACATATTCAACATATCCTTTGCAGATGGACGTATGCGGATTTAGCGACGGTGTGAAGAGCGCTTTGCAGATTGCTGTGTCAACCGATTTCGAGGTGGCAGTATTCACATTTGGGGAGGATTCAGTTTTTACCATTGCTTGCCTCTTCACGTCTTCCGTGGAAATGTTAATGCTGTGACATATCGAGATGAGGTTCTGGATGCACTGGTTGCTCCTGCGTTCACAATTTATCCAGACTTGCAGCTTCTCCAGCAGGAGAACGCACGTGCATTTTTTTGTATTTTTGGTTTTCTCCCTTGCCTGCACAGAATGCAATGAATTTCATAACAATCAAATGTACAAATTAATGACCAGCATGGATTCATAGGAAAATGAATAAAGATTTCAAATATGTAAACTTGTACACACTTATATTTACATTTCACACTCTGTTCCTGGATTATACAGGTGGTGCGTTTTTAATGTGCTTCAGTATATATATATATATATATATATATATATATATATATATATATATATAATATATATATATATATATATATATATATATATATATATATATATATATATATATATATATATATATATATATATATATATATATATATATATATATATTAACGTTCTGCTGTGGAAAAGAATATACTCTTCATGTACACTGAACGTCACGTTATTTTCCCCTGGATTTAAAACCCTGAAGAGACAAAAACATAACTCACTGATCAGTCTTTGTCATCACTCTGTGTTCATCACGCTATAAAAGTTTTCCACCACCAGCGGTGAAATCCAGGAGACCACTACCTTCTCATAATTATACCTGTGACAGTGCCATCCCATAGAAACTTTAGATAAAATCAAAAGCAACACTAAGGCTTCACCTTCCATCGATTACGGGAAAATTAGCTGAACGCCAAACCCGATAGTCTGGGGCTGGAAAACGAAGGAAAAGACTCATAGATTTGTTGAGTATTTACTAGCTGTTTGTGTTATTCTATAGATTGCCAGATTCAACGATCGGTAAGTGTGAAAGTGTGTGATGGCCATAGCTAGCGTGCATGAATGAATGACATTTTTCTTGATAAACATATAGTTTTCTCTACTTGGTAAACATCCATATACCGTATTCCTTGCATTGTTCTCTTTAAGTGGGGTTGCTTACCTTTTCTTTTTTCCCCCTGCCGTTAATCTGCTTAGTCAAGGGATAACTTGGAGAATACTAGGACTCTGTTCCTACACCCCATACTGAATATTGTTAAACCCCCTATCAGAATAAATTAATCTATCTTTTGGTTAAATTGTCTCTTTCTGATAACACTTGTCTTTGGGCGGGGTTTTTTTTTGTCTATACAAGCGGGAAGGGCATATTGGGATACTACTATTCTAAACCCCCCCCCCCCCCCCCCTTGTTATTTGTATTTTTCTGTAACTATGATCTTTTTTACTGTACCATGCTAAATGTTGTGATTTTGGTTTAAATGATAATAAACACCATAAATCTTAAATTACTGTGTTGGCCGACCCATTACCCCATATCTGTTATATGTAGTTTGTATTCACGTCTGTGGGTTTATAGCACCAAATTGGTATGTGTACATGAGTGTTGAGTAACTGTCAAAAATTGTTTAGCCAGGAGAGATTAATGAGTCTACAGATAATTAAGATCGTCGTAAGATAGGCAAATCAGGGAAATTACCCGATTTCAGAGACTGTCCTTACTCTTTTCAGCACCCTTGTGAATCATCTATCTATTTCTTAACCCTTACTATTACAGAGCCTTTACTATCATTCTCCACTCGGACGGGACCACTATTTCTAAGACCTATCTCAAAATTACGACAACCAGGAGAAAAAGTCGACAGATGGTTAATGAAGCAGAATATAGCAGTAGACGGAGGTGGTCGTCAGAATCGGTGTCGACTGACTCAGATAGTGTAATGTCTGAGGAGAGTGACGGTAGTCACAGACACAAAGGGACTTATAGAAGAGGAGAGATTAGTAGAAGAATTAAGGAAGAAGGGGGTAAATATAGAAGTAGGAGTAGAGAACGGGAGTTTCCAGTACATAACCTTGATAAAATACTTGCGGAAAGAGCAGAAAGGTGGAGATGTTATGCAGAGACGGTCAGTCAGACTGGATGGAGGGAATTGTCGAATAAACGATGGAAGGAGAAGAATAAAAAATGGCGGCGTTAACTAAGCCGTGAGTAGACTTTTAGTGGAGTCATTCTCCACCGAACATAACAGAAACCATAGGGAGATGGATAAGAGATGATAGCCATGGAGAAATGACGGGAGTATTGAGAAGCCACAGGAAGGATGGCACAGACACATAGAAGAGAAAGTTCTAGAAGGAACGGATATGGAAGTGAGAAGCCATGGAGAAAATGGCAAAGAGATATTTTTGCTGCAGTGGCCGAGTCTTATGAAGACTTTGGGGAGAAATCATATTTTTTCTCCGTAATACATGAATAGAAGAGAAATGTGTTGAGAACGTTCCAGGGAGGGAACGAAAAACATATAAAAACGTTAAGTGCGGTGTTTACCGTACTAAAAATGAGAGTCTATGGAGGGTAACCATCACCGAACATATACAACAGAAATTAAGAACACAGGGAGACAGTGTTGTGGAAAAGGAAAGAAAAGGAGGTAGCACAAAGAGAGGTTCCAGAGAGGGAACGGACATGTAAGAAATATGGAGAAACCATGAAACAAAGTGATGAGTGGACGTAAAAATAGAGTAAAGAGAAATAGACGTAAGTGAAAAAGGAGGTCAAGTGACAGGTCAGCAGCAGAAAAACACTCAAGTAGGTCAAAGCGACAAAATGGTTGAAGATAAGTAGACCCAAGAAGTTGAAAATATTTCCGCGTAGTAGACCAAGGACAGAAGTCTAGTTAGCAAAGGGTGGACAGGAGGATGGCAATTCAGTGTTGCCATGATAGTTAAATGGCTCACGCCATCATGAATTATGTATATACACAAAGATATGACAGAAGACATGTTGTGGCTCTATAAGAGAGAAGAAAGAGACCAAACAATTCACACCAGGTGTGTGGTGACAGAAAACAATACATTATGATGAATTTACATGTATGACAATAGGAGTGACTGAATGTGTAAAAGGAAATAAACTGTGTATGGATAAGTACACAGTTGGCAGAATGTGAGTGAGAAAGACAAGGGTTAAGAACAGTCATAAATGTGAAGAGGAAAGGTCACTTAAGAAAAGTGACGGGATAAGAGAAATTCCCCAGTTTTTGTAATGATAATATGTTGTAACATAAGATATTAATGACATGTTAAATGATATGAAAAAAAAATGAAGACCACTAAGGAAGTGGAATGTATAACATGTCAAATGTATGTATTTGAAATCATGTAATATGAGCAGATAGGAGAAAAGCAAAGATGAGTGGTCGTAGATGGGAACGAGATGTTGATGAATGTACGTTCCGAGTACAATATGATATGTTGTGTGAAAAGAAATTGTCTAATGTGCTGAGCTAGGGTTGTAACAGCACATTGCTAAGGATATTTTTTTTGTTTTTGTTTTGATACATTGTTAAGTACAATAATGGTTGGTACAGTAATTAAAATAAATTGTTTATCCTACGGATAAATAATTTATTTTTAGGGGAGATAAGGAGATAATGTGGCAGTAAGGGAACGAATCATGAGAATCAGAAATAGGAAGGTTCAGATATAGAGTACAAAAAGGGGATGTGCGAACAATAATGCGCATGAAAGGGGTGAACGATAATCCAGTGAAGCACGCTTTTCTCAGCAACAGTCCAGATTCGTGAGTTAGAGAGTGTAGATGGCACGTACGCGAGTAGCCATGTTGATAGCAGTACTCAAGTAGTTTAGGTGATGAATATTTCACGGACAAGGAGACGAGTTTAGGGCAATGATTAACCCGAAACATTGAATAATGAGAATTCTTGTTTAGAAGGAGAAACGGTGTGAGTTAGGTTTCATTCAGAAAAGGTATGTAGAGTGAATTCTAATACATATACATACAGTAGTCCTATTCCTCAGTGATGAAAGGGAAAGTAACAGCCCCGGAGATGTCCGGTTCCATCAATAGATAACCTGATCACTGAGATGATTGATAACAACAATCTAAGAAATTGTAAGGAGGAAAGAACAGAACTAGAGATTGTAGCAACTGAGTGATCATCTATGGTTAAAGGTTGTGGTGAAGTACAGTGATGCAGCGATAAAATCATAAATTATATGTAATAAAGTCATAATTAGTAAAAGTTGTAACGCGTCTTCTTTCCTGCGCCAGAAACCGTATTGATTTAAGCAGGACAGAACATAGTGGGAAATCTTATCGCCGCGTTGGTAGTATTGGCTTTTAAAACGCGCCCGTCAGGGGTTAACGATAACAATTTGAAACTTCTACTAGCGTAGGGTTCCAGGAAAGATAGAAAGAATAAAACACACGAACGCATAAGATTGAGAGAGCGGACACCTGCTGCCGGCTTGTCAAGTGTTAGAGGTTTGAATTAGCTACTCGATCCATCAGTGCGAGACGAGGCCGTTAGCTTGTGTCGAAAACGAAGTCGCAAGTTTGAAAATTCAAAATACCCCGCTAGTCCAATACATTTCTAACCACAGACACTGTGGAAAAACATATATATACACACACGCATAATTACTTCCTGTCGGGAAAAAGGAAGATCTGAGGCGATTTTTATAACATTCAAGTAGTGGAAACTTAGAAAACAACGAACACCAAAATGGAAAATATATTGAATTCTTTATTACTAAGTTTATGATCATAAAAGTTGGCTAGTCTAAGAGCTGGTCTTGTCCTGATAAATAATATGCTTTCGAATCACAAATCCGACAGATAGAAATAAAGTTATAGACAAAAGACGGTATTTGTTCGTACAGACAGACCAACACGTGCTCGTTTGGACTTGCACTAACGGTGACTTTTTTGACGCGTCCTTGAAAAAGGCAGGAAAAGGTTACATGCAGTCTGTTGTAGAAAGGGGCAGAAAAAGGGTGAGAAAAATTATGGGATGGCTTAACACCAAATATATTTAGCAGTAGAGATCTAGGAATGAGAGAGGAAAAAACTTGGTAGTGTCCAAAAATCAAGTATGTTTTGCTTTTAATTTCAAATTTCAAAATTGTCGTTCGGTCATTGGCCAAAGCCTTTTCATATTATTAAGAAAATTCAACGGCTTGACGCCATTTGTAGAAGATAGTCCCGAGAGCAGGACGTTGTGAATTTTGTGAAAAGTGATTAGCCTTATTAAAGCATATATATATATGAAAGTATAGGCATCACAGTCCAGCCAGCAGTACATCTGGAGTCTGCTATTATTCAACGTACCTGTGTTTTTTTTCATTGAATTCTGGTAAGACCGACATTATTCATATATATTTTGTTTAAAAATGTGAGTGAGAGATGCTGCCATCACGACTAAGTAATCAGGTCCCAAGCTGATTTATGCAGGGCTTGAAGGGAAATTAAGATGAAACACATTGCCAGTTTTGTAAATGCACATGTTTTGTGAAATAAAATGTTTTCTTAGGTGACCAGAGGGACACAGCTCACCTATCCCATTGTATGGTAGAAAAGAAAGATTAATACGATTATTGCAGATGCAGTGCCGCCTTTGTGGAGAGACATGTGATCAACACTGGTACACTGTGGAATGGATGTGCTGGATTGGTCCAGTGGATATGACCCAGCTCTTTATTTCTTATGTATGCTCTTTTGTATATAAAACACAGTCTAAATAAGATATCACCCAGGAGACATTGTTTCATTATTACAGTGTCTTATCTGGCACTAGTCTGGTGCCAGAATTCTATGCGAAAGATGTTGAGAAGTTTTGGAGGCAAGTAGTGATAGGGGTCGCCAGTATCCCCCCTATTACTTTTGGAGCAGTGGTCATTTAGCAGAAAGAATTCAGACAGTTCCAGTGGGCCAGATAAGTGAATTATCTGGTACCCTAACAGTACATCAGCTATAAGAGCAGCATACCCCTGTATCCAAGAAATCAAATATTTCCATACTGAAATGAACAGAGACATTAGTTTGTAAAGAGACTATGAGTGATTTTAAAAAAACCCAAACAGCCATCCAGTGTTAGAAACCAGTTATAGACATATATTAGTAACACTGTTGTGTACGGCTTTTGCGCACAGGCGTATGTCAATCCTTTGCTGAAATACAGCTGTCTGCATTAGCTATAAATATATAACGTGACGTATGTATCGTCTGCCCATGCGCAGCCGAGCGGTCAGTTTCCAGTGCTAGTGATAAAATGTAAACAGCCCTGACGAGACGTGCCATGGTTGTGTTCCCGTGGCGGATGTGTTATTCAATATATTTTCTCAGTGGCTTTTAATAAGATTTGGTCGCCACGATTGAATAAGATGTGTTTATGGGCGTCAAATACTACAGCTTCCATGGGAAGTATTGTGACTGTATTTTGAGGAAAACATTTTCGATTGTCAGCACATTTACATCGGCCGCCATACTTCGTTGTCGTCCTGCTCGAACCTGAACGCTAGTCTCTTACGGCCAGAATTGAGATTTATGAATTGTATGCCTCTTACATTGTTTACCACCATGGACTGACACTGGACCTTAATGAATGCTATCTACCTAATGTTATTTATGCTGAATTATTGTTGGAGCTACTGTGAATAAATTTGGATGTGGACCAGTCTTCACCAACTCATTGATTAATCATTAACACTGTTGTACGAGCTAAGAACGATACTGTGTGGCTGTGTTCAGGTGAAAAGTATGATGCTAACCCTTCGTCTACTCAACCTAGCATTCGCGTAAACATCAGCAACGATTGAAGACATACTCACCAAGGCAGAACCTAGCTGCCCCCGCATATAACATTCCTTGATAGCCGTACACAACAGATTTCTGGTGGCGGGTATGGGGACGATTTTGTGTGCGTGTGGACTGTTCAACAACATCGGAAAAAGTGAAACCACACCATGTTGTCTATTGTTTATGCATTATGAACTATTTCTGGAACTGTTTTGCAAACTTTCCTCTGCGCATTGCATGAAATTGATGCGGGTGGAAATACATGACTGTGACGAAATTTTTCTGCTCATTGTGCAACTGTTCAAATCATTGTGTTTTTGAATAAAGACGTTACAGCAGAGTCCCAGTGAATGCTCCTCGTTTAAATCAAGTTCTGATTTACGTGTTATAGATCAGGCTGCTACCCACCTGTTTTGGGAAGTTTTCAAAGCCCAACATTATCAAGTTGAACTTTCTGTAAGAAAAACTGCAATGATGTCGTGCTTCCTGCTCTATTTGGATATCTAATAACTACATTATTGCTGCTCGACCTGTGATGTGCCCTTGCTACGTTGACAACCTGTCCAGGAGATGCTGTGCGACAGATTCACCATCCTTGGCCCCAAGCTAAGTGGCTTTATGTACACTTTTTGTGAACTGTGCTAAATTGTTCTGAGCTCGTTCTTATTTCTTGCATGTTATATCTGTACCTTTCTGTTAGCTTGTTTGTCCCTGTGGGTTTGGTTGGGAGGTGATTCGGTTCAAGAGGTTCATCTCATTGATTCAATGGGCTCACATTGGATGTTTCGTTAGGTTTGCTTGTAGATTTCCAACAGTGGAATATCTGGCTGATATTCGCCGTGCGACTTAGGTCCTCTGTCTGGTTTTCTTCGACCACTGTCTGTATAGGTATGCCGTTTTGTGTTCTGTGCGTTGTCATTGTATAGTATTTCTGCTTTAGTTGCACTAATTTTGTTCGTATTTGTTGGTCTCTCCTTGCTGTCTCTCAGTTACATACAAATTTTATGTTTATACACTGTGTCTCTGGTCCTGTGTTGTTCTGACTTAGCAGTAAGCGTGTTCCAATTTGCTGTATTTTTCCTCTTTAGTTTGACATTTATATTCTCTTTTGTTGCTTACTGATGATGTCTTTTGTCGCTTAGTGCTTTATCCTGCTCCAAAATATTTTTTTCTCTTATCTATATTTATATTTGTTGTCTTTTTCATTATTTTTTTTTTCTTACCATTCATTGATTGCATTGTTAATTGCCATTAGTATTATTGATTATACAAATCTGGTAATTACTTAATACTTGATGAACATTGATACAAATGGCTACCTTGGACTATTTTGTTAAACAAGGCAAAGCCCTTGCCATGGAAGGAGAAGCCCTAAAAGAATTTGCTATGACTGAATATCAGAAACATAGGGCTGAAGAATTGGCCAGAGAAAATAGAAATGAAGAATTGGCCAGAGAAAATAGAAATGAAGAATTGGCCAGAGAAAAAAGAAATGAAGAATTAGCTGAGAAGAGAAGAGCTGAAGATTTAGCCAGCCAAGAGAAACTTAAAATACTTGAGCATGAGGACAAACTTAAAATACTTGCGATGGAAGCAGAAGATAAAAAAAGATTACATGATGAAAAGATGTTATCCTTAGAACTTGAAAAACTCAAGTTGCTAAATATTAAACAAAACAATTCTGAGAGTCAAAGTTCCTCAAACAAACATGTTTCAGGATCTGGTAGATTTCGTTTGCCTACTTTCAAACCCAACGTTGACGATATTTCTTGCTTCCTTAATCGCTTTCAGACTGTGTGTGAGGCACATGAAATTGATAAATCTGAATTTTGTAGTAGATTGATGGAATTCCTCACAGGTGATGCACTAACTTCGGTTTGTACCATGAACGGCCCCAGTAGAAATAACTATGAAGCTGCCAGAGCTTTATTGCTTAAACTTTACCAATTGGATGAAAATGGCTATCGCATGCGTTTTAAGACCATGTTGTCAGAAACAGGGAAGGACTTCTCGGAATTTATTGCTGCCATTAAATTAACATTCAACAGGTGGGTTGAATTAGCAAAAATTCCACAAACATATGATGCACTAATGGACTTAATGCTCAGAGACAAAGTGTTGTCTTCTGTTAACCAGCAGTTCCTATCATACCTTCCTGAACGGAAACCTACGGATTTGACATTGGTGGAAGAATTGGGAAGACAGTTTATTACTACTCACCCAGGCACATGTGTGAGTAACTCTCACATCAAAGAGGCTCTACCTGTAGCAATAGCGTCATCTTGGAACAACAAAAACATAAGACCAAGGTCTCAGAGTCTCGACAGGAATTTTTGTCGTCGTAGAGGTAATAACTATGGGTACTTTAAGGTAGTAACTCTTATGATAATCAATCTCCCCGTCTAGAGGAAATTTTAGACAATTTTGGGGACCAGAACAGAACCAATTCCAACCACAGAGAGGATGGAAACGAAATGATAATTTTTTCAGGAGTAGAGAAAATTGGAATGGTAATAGATACAGTAACCAATATGCAACTCCTAGAAGGTTTAATTATTCACAGGACAATAAAAACCGGAATTATTCTTATAATAATCAGAATGATAATCATCCCTTCCGCTCTCAAAGCGTTGAACGTACAAACTATCATGCTAACTCAGCACAATCTGCTGATACATCTAGTGCTACTCAAAGTAATCCTTCGGTAAATCAGGCTGCTGCTTGTTCTTTTTTTGACTTTGATGCTGCTTCGCAGTGTCCTGATTTCCGAACTTTATTTCAGCCTAATGTGGTATCTACATTAAGATGCGGTCATCCACTTCCTACAATGACAGCACTTGCTGCTCATGATGGCACAGGCACCTTACATTTTCATAAAGGCCTACTAAACGATACGCAGGTATCTGTGCTTAGAGATACTGGCTGCACAACGGTTGGAGTTCGCCAATCTCTAGTGCACCCATCATGCTCCACTGGAGATTTTGTTAAATGTGTCACATTTGGGGGTTTCGATAGAGTTCTTTCCCACAGCTATCGTTCACATAGCGACTCCATTTTTCACAGGGAGAATTAAAGTGTGTCTTTTAAAAAACCCAATCACTGACCTTATTGTTGGCCGTATCCACGGTGGCAAAGACTGCACACCTGGTGAAATTATTGTGTGGGAACGGCAAAACATTTTAACTGCGAATGCAGTAACAACAAGGGCTCAAACACAAGCCCAAGCGATTGATAACATTGTACCTGAAAATTAGGGTTATGATTTTCATGCTACTATTAACAAAGAATCTTTTGCAACGCTGCAAAGAGATGATGATTCTTTGCAGAAATTTTTTCGTTTGGTAAGTGGTGAGGAGATGCTTGTAAATAATGCCCCTCGTCAATGGTACATCCTTAAGAATGGTATCCTGATCAGAATGTTTAAAGATTCTTCCGCTCTTAAACAAAAGGTCATGGTTCCTAAACAATTTAGAACTTATATCCTGCAACACGCCCATGATTCTCATTGTGCTGGCCACATATGCTACTCTAGGACAAGGTCCAGAGTGCTCTCTTCCTTCTTTTAGCCTGGTGTATCTAGCGATGTTGCTACGTATTGTCGCTCCTGTGTTACTTGCCAGGAGGTCAAAGCAAAGGGAGCCTATCACATGGCACCGATACAGGCTTCAGATATACCTGTACGTCCCTTTGAGAAGATGGCCATAGACATTATTGGCCCACTTCCTGTTATGTCAGCTAGAGGACACAGGTATGTCCTCACATGTATTGACATGTGCACGCGCTGGCCAGAGACTATACGTCTGAAAAATATCACCACCTCAGACGTTGCTGATGCTCTTTTCTTAATCTTTTCCAGGCTAGGTTTCCCTAGAACACTTCTATCAGACAGAGGTACTCAGTTTGTCTCCGAGGCCATGACTGGTGTTATGCAACAACTAAACATTGACAGATCGCTTAGCTCCGTGTACCATCCAATGAGCAATGGTATGGTAGAACGGCTAAATAGGACGCTTAAACAATTATTAGGCAAAGTTACAGTCAGCTATCCACAAGACTGGGACAGGGTTTTACCCGCCGTGCTGTTTGCGTACCGTGAGGTACCAAATGAACAGACCGGTTTCTCGCCATTCGAGCTTGTCTTCGGAGCTCAACCTAGAGGTCCTATGTCTCTTATTAAAGATTTGCTCACTGACTCAGAAATGACTCAAGACACCAAGTCATCTTACGAGTATGTCGTAAACCTCCGACGTAAGATAATTGATGCTTGTCAGTTGGCAACAGCATCTTCTGAAACTGCTAAAGAAAAAGCTCGTCAGTTTCAGAATCGTAACAGACGACTAAGACACCTGGTGTCTGGGGATAAAGCCTTTGTGCTTCTTCCTAGAAAGGACAACAGACTACTCATTGCTTGGAGTGGTCCTTACAGAGTTATTTCACGCATTTCTGATGTTGACTATGTACTTGACGTTAAGGGAAAAAACAAAACTTTCCATATAAACATGCTCAAAGAATTCCATACTCGACCTGAATATCTTCAGGCTGTCTTTCATGCAGTAAATGAGCCCACAAGGCATACTACTCATTATTCTTCCCTGTCTGTGATTCAGGAGGAAGAATCTGCTTTTCCTGACTTACCTATGGATCTTCTTGTCATGCCTTTAACTGCTACTGAGACGTGGAAGGATGTTTCTATGTGTACGGATTTATCATCCGACCAACGTCAGCAGGTGTCTGATCTTCTTCAATCTTTCCCAGATGTTCTGACAGACATCCCTGGTCATACATCGGTTATCACTCATGATATCCTTCTCACGGATGATCGACCTATTCGAGTTCGACCATACCCCATTCTTATCCATTTTCAGGATAAGGTTAACTCTTACTATACGGGAGCTAAAACCGCGTTTTTAAGCGCTAGTTTAGCTCTCGTTACCGTCGCGCGCCACTTGAACTAGCGAGCCGTAAAATTGGTACTAAACCCGCGCCACTTCACGGGGCTTGCCGGATACTAAGAGTTAATAAAGAACTTGACGACATGCTTCGTTTGGGTATTATCGAACCATCAAATTCTGCATTTGCTTTCCCGATGGTCATTGTTAGAAAGAAGGATAACAAAATAAGACTGTGTATTGACTATCGCAAACTTAATAATATTACTGTCTTTGATGCTGAGCCTTTACCGTTATTAGAAGACCTTTTGCCAAGACTTGCTACCGCTGTTTTTTTTCCTAAGTTTGATCTAACTAAAGAATACTGGCAGGTTTCTTTATCTGAAACTGCTAAGCCCCTCACTGCTTTCATAACACCTAAGGGGTTATTTCAATGGAATTGTATGTCCTTTGGACTGATGAATGCTCCTGCCACATTTGTCAGGATGATGCGTAAGATTTGTTCTAACAGGTCTGATATTATTACATATATAGATGACATATGTCTCTTTACTACTTCTTGGGAAAATCATTTCTTAGGTTTCACTTCACTGCTGGACACTTTACGTTCACACCATCTAACTGCCGAACCTTCTAAAAATTTTGTCGGTTTTGGAGAAATATCATTCCTTGGTCATAGAGTTGGTTATGGTTTGCTTAAAACTGAACTATCTAATGTGTCCAAGATTTTGAACATATCTGTGCCCACAACTAAGAAACAAGTGCGCTGTATTCTCGGCCTTATTCAATTTTACAGTAGATTCATTTCGAATCTATCCAATCTCACTGCTGATCTGTCTGCTTTATTAAGAAAGGGCTTTCCCAATCATATGCACTGGTCTCAAGAGTGCCAAGCAGCCTTAGCTCATATTAAAAATTTATTTTCAACCCCTCCAATACTGAGGCTACCAAATAAAAACTTGACATTCTATCTTCGCACAGATGCGTCTTCCGAAGGTGTTGGTGCCGTATTGATGCAGAATGTCGACGGTACACTTCACCCTAACTTGTACATATCACGGAAGTTGACGGACGCAGAAAGAAGATATCCAGCAATCGAGCGTGAATTGCTCGCCATCGTATGGGCTGTTTTGAAACTGGTGAGGTACCTTCTTGGATCAAGATTTATTATACAATCAGACCAGCGCTCTCTGTCATTCCTCATGAAATCGAACAACAAGAATCCTAGGGTTGCGCGCTATTCTATTTTGATGCAATCGTTCGCATTTGATGTTCAAGCTATTCCGGGCACTGAGAATGTGTTAGCTGAAGTACTCTCCCGCTGCCCTCAACAAGACTTTAACGATACTAATTAACATTATTATGTGATCCAAATATAAGCGCATAGTTGACATTCAGTACTGCTGCGTGACTTTCAAATGTATTTACGTGATCCACTCATTTACATTGGATGATTGACTTTCGATACCTTCATACTATGAGGACCTGAACATTTTGTTGCTTAGTAACAATCTATTTTCGTGTCAAATGGATAACTCTACTTCAGTGCTATAAGCACATGTGAAAGACATATTGCTGCCAATTGGAAACAATGCAGTACCATATTTACAAATAGATCAGTATGAAAACTACATGATGTATAAATTCTTGTAACTATTTCTTTTTTTTCCTTCTTAATGTTCCCTAAAAGACATAACCCTACTTATATTTCGCATGTTTATTAGTTTGATTCTCGTTATGTAACAATTCTCTTATGCTATAGTGATATCATTACTTTAACATATACATTACAAGATGATCTTTTCTTTATTGCATTATTAGTTTACATTTCTTTGTTTCTGCCTCTCATATTCTTATGATAATGTATTGACTGGTGACAGTATTTTTCTTGCACTTTCATTAATATTTCCAGTAGATTTGACTTCGACTGGACTTTGAGAATTTATTGTTCTACAGTTGACGATTTTTTATTATGATGTACTTAATTTTGGCCATTCTTTCATTCGGGGAATGTTTGAAAAAAAAAACACTTGTTGGTTTTCCCCGAGAGGATGGGGTGGTTGTTGTGTACGGCTTTTGCGCACAGGCGTATTTCAATCCTTTGCTGAAATACAGCTGTCTGCATTAGTTATAAATATATAACGTGACGTATGTATCGTCTGCCCATGCGCAGCCGAGCGGTCAGTTTCCCGTGCTAGTGATAAAATGTAAACAGTCCTGACGAGACGTGCCACGGTTGTGTTCCCGTGGTGGATGTGTTATTCGATATATTTTCTCAGTGGCTTTAAATAAGATTTGGTCGCCACGATTGAATAAGATGTGTTTATGGGCGTCAAGTGCTACAGCTTCCATGGGAAGTATTGTGACTGTATTTTGAGGTAAACATTTTCGATTGCCAGCACATTTACATCGGCCGCCATACTTCGTTCACGTCCTGCTCGAACCTGAACGCTAGTCTTTTACGGCCAGAATTGAGATTTATGAATTGTATGCCTCTTACATTGTTTACCACGATGGACTGACACTGGACCTTAATGAATGCAATCTACATAATGTTATTTATGCTGAATTATTGTTGGAGCTACTGTGAATAAATTTGGATGTAGACCAGTCTTCACCAACTCATTGATTAATCATTAACACTGTTGTACGAGCTAAGAACGATACTGTGTGGCTGTGTTCAGGTGAAAAGTATGATGCTAACCCTTCGTCTACTCAACCTCGCATTCGCCTAAACATCAGAAACGATTGAAGACATACTCACTGTTACGCCACTGTTACGGGCGTGTGGGTATATCCTCGGCTGAAGATGTGTCCTATTTGAGCAGGGTAATTGATTAATAAATTGAGTGTCATCGTTTGGTTTTCCCTTCCGAATCCTGTTTACAAGTTCATCAATATTATTGTTCTTTGAAGAGCAGTATCGTGCTTAAACAGAATCATATGATGAAAAAAAAAATGCGTTAATAAGTTCCGCCAACTTGAGGATCAATCAATCAAATCAGTTGATAATCCCAATTCTCTTTTGAGTCCATCTGACAAATTTATTACATGAAAGATCACGAAGACATCATATTATGGCATTGTTAATATATTCATTGATATAAATCATTTCCACTCAGTGCAAGTCCAGTCCACAATTATAGAACAATAACACTGACTAACAAAAAAAAACTTTTTTTTTTCTTTCTCTAACATTTCTATGTTTTTCTGGTCAATTTTAATGCGCTGTTTTTAAATCTGCAAACCGTTTTTCTCTATCAGGTCGGGATCTCTAGAAATACGCAATTGAAGTTTTTTTAACAACGCATACAGTATTACAACATCATTCGTACAAGAAGTATAACAGTTATGTAGGCTTGAATTTCTTTGCAGTCGACTTTCGTCGGGGAATGGCATGGCGTACATCGCGATGAAGCATCCAACAATAATCGGCAAGCATGGTCACACTCCACCGTCCTTGATAACGTGACTCCATTACGGCGATATCTTGATGGAATCGTTCTCCATGTTCATCGCTGACTTCGCCAAGGTTGTCAGGGGAAAAGTCAAGATGTGAATCGAGCAAATGGATTTTGAGGGACATGTTACAGCCTATAATTCTGTATGCATCTATGCACTGCTTAACAATATGCAACATAGTCAACAGATTTGTGATTTCCCAGAAAGTTATCGACGATCGATTTGAATGCCATCCATGCGCGAAGTTCACTACCATGTAACAAGTTCTCGAATTGTTTGTCTGCAATAACTTTCCTAATCTGAGGTCCTACAAAGATACCTTCCTTTATCTTTGCATCGCTAAATTGCGGAAACTTTTCTCGAAGATAAGTGAAAGCTTTGCTCGTTTTATCTAACGCTTTTACAAAATTCTTCATGAGCCCCAACTTTATATGTAACAGTGGTAAAATGAAGCTGTCTTTGTTAACTAATGGCTCGTGTATTACATTTTTATGCCCGAGCTGCATACGATCCCGGATAGGCCACACCTTTCTTGCATAATGTTCCTGTCTGTTGCGGCTGTCCCATTCACATCGGAAGCAACAAAATTTAGTATACCCAGTCTGCATGCCCGTGAGAATGCAATGACCTTAGGTCTCCACAAATCCGCCATTGGTAGTCATTGTACTTTATTTTTTCCAAACGTATAGCCATATTGTCATAAGTTTCTTTCATATGAACAGAGTAGGTGACTGGAATTGATGAAAATAAATTTCTGTTATGCAATAACACAGCTTTTAGACTAGTCTTGGAAGAATCGATGAAAAGTCGCCATTCGTTGACTATGTGCTTATGACCGAGGTGCACCATTAGACCGTTTACATCTTTGCAATAGCAAATGTCATCATCCATCTCAAAGTATTGAACAAGTTCTCTGTGTCTATGACGAAATTTAGATATCGGAGTATTGGGCGCTAAAAGATTCCATTCTTTGGGTCGCGAACCGAGTAATTCCGCTTGTCCTTTGGTAAGAGCGAGATCACGTATTAGATCTGAAAGTCCTGAATGGTTAATTAAGTAAACACTATCATTCACCGGTATGTAATCTGAGTCAGAATTAGTTTCTAATGCAGGTAAACTATCACTTTCTGATGGTTCATTCACGTCCAACGGATTATGTTCTGGTGGTACTTGGATCGGACACGTGATTGGATCATGAGGCACTGGTTTCGAAACCAATTCAATATTTGAATAAACCACAGACTTTCTAGTTTTAAAAGTGAAACCATGGATATTTGTCAAGCAGAAGTACAATCAGTAGTGTGATTTGTATGTTCACGCCATATTACTGGCACTCCAAAAGGCATCGACTTATGCTTCAGCGATTTTCGTAACCAACCTGCCAATGTATCGAACAAACTGCATTTGGCTACCAAGATTTATTTGCATCATCAACTTTCGAATCGAAATAAAGTTCATATGCTTTCTTTAGTAATGGTGTAAAGTTTTTCTGGTCAACACGATCGGTAAAATATCTGCACACGTAACAGAACAGATCAGCCGAATTTCTACAACTTCTAGAAGCCATATTTTGCTCAGAATTATTTCAAAATACAGTAACTATTTGAAAAATCGCGTAACATATGTCATGCATCTTTTAGCAGTATAAAAAGTAGAATTATGTTGCTTTTTATTAATTTTTAATAAGTTATATAGTAAAAATGAAACGGAGCAAATAACGGTTTCCCAAAAATATATTTATTCACAAATATCTTAAGAACCCGACGGGATAGAGATAAACGGATTTCAGATTTGAAATCAGCGCCAGAAACTGACCTAAGAACACTTATTCTTATATAAGAAAGAAAAATGTTGTTTGTCAGTGTAATTAATCGTCGTCAGAACGTGGTGAGCTGTGTATACGCGTTACTGCAAGGCAGTAACCGAAAATGAGACTCGCCCGTCTGCAACTATAGATCATAAACACATGATCAAAAATACTCCCGTATTTTGGACTTTAATAATTCCTGGGTTTTCTCTTTAACCGTCCTTACCTCACATATAATTAGGCCTGACCCTATAGCCAACATTTTTATAACGAGAATACTTGCACTATCAATAATTTGGGAGTTGAACAGAATTGCGTCCGTCTCGCTCGGAGCTTATATCAAAAGTGGGTGACCGTGACTTGTAGTCAAGCGGGACCATAACAATCCTGACACGTCATCAAGTTACTATATACTTCGCGTTCACTAAATACCGTGAAACGTGAAAACCATTCTGTCTTTTAACAAACATCTCAAGCATCCAATGTGCAATCCTACAAGTGCTCACAATGTAGCAGACGACATTGTTAAAAACCATGTCGTAACACTCACCAAGCCAGAACCTAACTGCCCCCGCATATAACATTCCTTGATAGCCGTACACACCAAACAGTATTAATATAACTTAACAGTATTTGTTTGGACACTTGTCCCTGTGGGTCTAAAATTTATATTTTGTATATATCTTGAATTCTTTTCATTTTTAAAGTCCTGACCAGAAGAATACTAGGTTCAGGACCAAATAAATCATACAGAAAATTATTAATTGTACAAAGTTATCCGAGGTGTTATTTCCTTAATCATAGACCTTAATACTTGTTTGGGTATAGGTGTATTATTGTTAAAGTACCATCACACCACACTTGCATATCCCTAGACATTAGATGTAACTATCATTCATACTAGTCAAGAATAAGTCTGCTTGAGGCCATAAGATGGTAGCAGAAAGGTACCCTGATATTCAACCATAAATTTGTTAGAATCAGGGACCTTCACAGCTGGCCTCATTCAGTACAATAAGGAAACATATCAACAACATTTCATAACATCAAAACCCTCCACGATAAGTTGGGGTCTCTTATTCCGGGATTTGAACTTGTTAGTGTTTAGTAATTTAAATATTGTAGCACTAGTGTTCCCCAAAAGTTAGAAAAGTATTTAAAAGAGAAAATAAAAGCTGATTGACTGTTGAGAGCCAGTAATTAGTTAATTAATTGGTTAATTAATTAGTTAGTGATAGTACTCTGTTAATTAAGAGTTTGGAAAATTATATTAGATCATTTTAAAGATTGATATTATGGCCGACCTAGCAAAGTTCAGATCTGCTGCTTTGCTGGCTGCAAAAGAGATGAATATGGAGGGACCAGAGTTGGTTCAGTATGTCACTGCAGAGGTGGATAAATTTATTGAACGTGAAGAAAAAAGATTAGAAAAAGAGGCTGAAAGAAAATTAGAAGTTGAGAAAGAAATAAAACGGTTGCAGATTGAGGCTGACAAAGAGGCTTGGGCATTGGAGGCGGATAGGGAGGCTGAAGTAAAGCGGCTCCAAATTGAAGAAAAAAGGCCGAAAGGGAAGCAGAGGAAAGAAGACTGGCTGCTGAAAAGGAGGAGAAGAGAAGGGAAGCAGAGGAAAGAAGACTGGAAGCTGGAAGGGAAGACAAGCGATTGGCTGCAGAAAGGGAAGCTGAAATGGAGGAGAAGAGATTACAGAGGGAGCACGAGCTACGACTAAAAGAGTTCGAATTTCAAAGCCATGCTCCTGAAAATGGTGCCAGCCCTTCTACCTCCGATGCCACTGCTAGTCAGGGAGCCTCAACTTCAGCTATGGGGTTCCATTTAGACTATTTTGTTGAGAGGGACGATGACACTGGCTCTGCTTTCGATTTTGGGAGAGCAGCTAAGTGCCCCCAATGCTCAACATTGTTCGAGCCATCTACAGTATCTACCCTAATTTGTTGTCACCCTCTTCCCGCTCTTCCTGCTGCAGTTGCGCATGACAGGAGAGGATCTCTTATCTTACATAAAGGTCTAGTGAAAAATAATCCAGTCTCAGTACTTTTTGATTCTGGATGTACTACTATTGGGGTTAGGCAATCTCTCATAGATCCTTGCTGTGCTACGGGAAAGGTGGTTAAGTGTGTGACATTTAGTGGAACTTTGGAGATATATCCTACTTCTATCGTCCACATGGATACTCCCTTCTATACAGGCGATGTCCACGCGTGTCTTCTTCCTAATCCTATTGCGGATCTTATAATCGGTCGTATTCACGGGGTTAAGGAATGTACCCCGCAGCAAATTGCTGCTTGGGAAGAACATAATATCCAAACAGCCAATGTGGTTGTAACAAGAGCACAAGCTCTTATTCCTTCAACTTCATCTTATGATAGTAATGATGTTGGTAGCCAAGATGATGACTTGGTGATTTCACATGACTCGTTTATGAAACTACAAGAAGAAGACTCTTCTCTAAATAAATACTTTCTTCTCGCTAAAAACGGTGATCCGAATCAAAATACAATTCACAAATCGTATATCACTATGAAGAATGGTATACTAGTACGTATGGTACAACACTCAGACAAATCTATGCACTCTCAAATTCTTGTGCCCAAAAGTATGAGAGCCTTAATTCTTCAACATGCACACGATTCTCAGTGTGCTGGACACATAGGTTTTTCTCGCACTAAGTCGAGAGTTCTAGCGGCTTTCTTTTGGCCATTCGTAAACAAAGACATACGAATTTATTGCCGATCTTGTAAGATTTGTCAAGAAGTCACATCTAGAGGTCCACGACATGCTGCACCTATCCAGGCTGCAGACATTCCCATTTGACCATTCCAGAAGATGGCAATAGATATTATTGGCCTCTTTAATATTAAGTCAGCCAGAGGACATCAATTCATCCTAACATGCGTCGACATGTGCACACGTTGGCCAGAGGCTATACCTCTAAATAGCATATCTACTGCCGATATCGCAGACGCTCTTGGGCTAATATTATCTCGTTTGGGTTTTCCCAGAGAAATATTGTCAGACCATGGTACTCAATTGATATCAGACACTATGTTGCAGGTGATGTCTATCCTAGATATTAAGAGGTCTCTCAGTAGTATTTATCACCCAATGTCTAATGGGTTAGTTGAACGTCTTAATAGAATACTTAAGAACTTACTTGGGAGATTACTGAGGATCATCCTCAGGATTGGGACAGGGTTTTACCTGCGGCTCTCTTTGCCTATAGAGAGGTCCCCAACGAGCATACAGGGTTTTCTCCCTTTCAACTAGATTTTGGCCCGCAACCGCGCGGTCCTATTCCTTGCTACACGATTTGATAACTGCCGATAATATTGACAATGACACTCAATCTTCATATGAGTATGTCATTGCTCTCAGGCATAAGATTATCGAAGCATGCAAGTTAGCGACTTCATCCTCCGAATTTGCCAAAGAAAAGGCGAGGCAATTCGCTAATAAGAAGAGACGCCTACGTCAACTTTGTCCTGGAGACAAAGCGTTTGTCTTACTTCCTTCGAGGGAGAACAGATTTCTCATTGCATGGGAAGGTCCATATAGAATAGTCTCAACAATTTCCGATGTCGACTACGTTGTTGATATTGATGGAAGGCATAAAACCTTCCATATAAATATGCTTACGGAATTTATTGAACGACCAGACTATTTGCAGCCTATTTTCGAGGCGACGGACGATTCTGCAGTCCAACATGGTCATATCTCATCCTTGTCGGTTATACAGGAGGAGGAAACTACGTTTTCAGATGTTAATCTACCTCTTCCTATGATTCCACTCAATTCTACGGAATCATGGAGAAACGTTTCGGTTTCTTCTAATTTGTCTTTTGAGGAACAGCGTCAAGTATCTTCTTTGCTACAATCATTTCAGGATGTCCTTACCGACATTCCTGGACACACACATATTATCAAACATGATTCCACTTAAGTCTTGTGTCCTAGATTTCATGATACATTTCCAGACTCATGTCTGTTCATAATATACATTAACACATTTGTTTCACCTTAGATTAGTAAATTGATTGTTCTCTTTCTCTATTACTATCTTTGGTGTAATGTGGAAGGTTAAGGTTAACATAAAATAAAGGCCAAAAAAAATAAGAAAAGGAAAAATGTTAAAATGGCCACATATAATACTTAAATAATTTTGTAATGACTATAGTGCATTATAGCATGTTACTAATTGTTTCATTTATATAGTTCTCAGTGCAAACTAGTACCAAGTACGGAGCGCTTGTGAGAACCATGATGATGCCATACCTTACATTTGTTCCAGAGATCGCAGCACTTATTTGTATATAATATACTTCTATTGTTAGATAATGTGTAAGGAATTTAACAAATTTGGTCATGTCCATCCATTACATATATTAATGGTATAACATTGTAATTTGTATATTGATATGACTACTTGAGATAGATTGTCATTTGTCATTGCTATGATTATAGTTTTGCATAATTGTTTGATAGTTATGTAATTTTTGTTAGTATCGCCAGCAACTGAGGTTTCTTTGATGGTACCTTCCCGAATATATTTTCTATTATTTGGTGAGATGATTTGATTCTCTCCGGTTGATTCTTTCATTGGCGCATTATTCATGTGTCATGGGCTTGTGGTATCTTGCTCATTGATGTATTTTTTAAAAATGGCCATTTTTTTTAATACGGGGGGTGCGGTAGTCTGTTGCTGTCGTTTTTGACGGAGTCATAATAGGTAAATCTATTTAATACTTTTGTTGTAAAACTTTGTTGGTCAAAGTTGGATAATTGAGTATTAACTTCTATGACAGGTTGTTTAAAGGGTTATCTTCTCTTTCTTTCAATCGTTGTCGTTGATCTGTCTTAACGATGCGCCAGTTCTGGGCGCGAACTGAGGGAACTTCCGTCAGGTAGAGTGTGTTTTGGGCTGTCGGACATAATGTCCGTGGTGATTTCCCTCTATATCATCGTGGGGATTGGAAAGTTTTCGATATGACTGAAATGTCAATGTTTTCCCCAGTGATTCTTTGTTCGTCAAGAGTGACGACATTTATTAAGTGTGTATCCGGAAGATTCTGTAGAAGGTAAATGACATTCTTTTTAATATGCCTTTGGTTGCAGAACATTTGAAGTTACCTATCTGCGAGTGAAGCTCACAGATCTTGAGAGACAGAATTCCTTCTTTGCTTCTTGTTCTAGCCAAATGAGACTATGTGTTTTCAATCGAACAGAAGCCTAATGATGATGATAAATTATTGTGGACGCCGCTGGTTGGCGGTATATATGTTTAGCATGGTTTGATCGTGCCTGCTAACAAAGGATACACAGCTGTCTACAAATTGAGGCCCTGTATTACGGCCAATATTTTTCAGCAAGAGGAAATATATCTGGCGGGCATACCAGTTGAATAACAGCCTTATGTATTATTGCTACGCAATTGAGGAGCTCGTTTGTTGGACGACAGAGCTAATTAAGTACCTGACGCGCTGAGTCAATGGTACGGAAGCTACATTATAAATTGTAACATTAAGACAGATGATGTTTGGGATGTCCTAGTTGATGTATGATGCAAGCCTTTGATTACCAGACATTTAACAGTCATTTATTATCTATGTGAAGTCCTTGATCTCGTCGATTTGACTGTCCTGTTGATGCTACTCTCAGTTTCGTAAATAAATGTTTGAAACGTGCCAGCAGTCTTCAATCCATCATAGACTACTGCATGTGAGTGTATGGGTGCATTATTGACTTTACCAAAGCTTCAAGCATTCCCGTTCTCGTCTACACCCACACTCAGCACATCATAATACCAGTACCACACATCTACAACATGTACGCTGTTTTGTGTGAGTGATCATAGTACCCCTGGCAGTGCCTCACGCTGGTGGCCGTTACATTTCTGGCCGTTAAATTTCTGGTGACCTACATCAACACCGCAACATTACACAGTCCAGGTGATAAACGACACGTTCACTCTGCCAGCTTTCACATCACGCATAAACAGTACGTTACAGTCATTTTTGTCTAGATTTGAGGTTTTAGCCGCCACCTATGGGTTGGAGAAGGAAATGTGGAGTTTAAAGTTATCTCAGGGGCTGAGGGGAACTTCTTATGAAGTGTTTGCCAAGATGAGCAAAGACGACCAAGACAATTATGACATGTTAAAGCAGGGTCTTTTGCTAAGGTATGAAAAGAACGGAGAATTTTACAGGAAAAAGTTTAAGAATGCCAAACTACTGTCGGGTGAGACCTATCACCAGTTCTCTGCACGTTTAGAGACGTACTTGGAGAAATGGACTGCTCTGGGGAAAACCCAAGATCTTAAAGAGATGATCTTCATTGAGCAATTGAGAGAGTCCATGGCTCCAGACTTGAGAAAGTTTCTCATCGAACACGGTGCAGAGAGGCTGGGTGAGTTGCTTAATGTCACTGAGAGGTATCAGGCAGCCCAGGCAGAGGTAGCTGGCGCTAAAAAGAAACAGATTGACAATTATAAGGCTCCTCAAAACTCTAATAGGTTTGATAACAAAGATCAGGGGAACAAAGGTAAGCACAATTTTGATAAGCCACGCAATGACTTTAGAAACAAAAACCCACAATTCAATGATAGGAAATATGATGAAAGAAACCTTTTCATCAAGGTAGATTATATTGCAAATGGTGTAAGAGGGAAGGTCATGACATCAAATTTTGTCATAAGAAAACTTCTGGATTTGCTGCTATGAAGATGGGGAACAAGGGAGGAAAGGACAAACCTACTGGACAGCAGGAACCTTATCACCCCCAGTGTGTGAGGATGTAGTCTGCAATGGGGTCACCATTAGGTGTCTCTATGAAACAGGCTTAGACTTTGATTCTGTGGTGAGTGCGCACTTGGTGAACCCAGATCAGTATAACACCGAAACAGTGGAGATACAAGGGGCGACCAAGGACATACCACTTATGACACTTCCCATTGCCAGGATAACGGTGAAAACTCGCTATGTGGAAGGAGTAATCAGAGCAGCAGTGATCAACGCACCCATTTACCCTCTGATATTGGGATGTCGTTATGTCTTCTTGGGAGCTCCCAAGAGACCTCTGGTCATGGCAACAGTGCAGACCAGATCACAATCCAGAAAGTAGGAATATGAACCTATAAATACTCACCCAGAAGAGATGAGGAAGGCACAGGCTAAGGATAGGTCACTGAAGCTGTGCTTTCAAAAATTGCGTAACTGCCATACACCTCCAAGCAAAGGAGAATTTTACATAAAGAATAAATTGTTATATAGGAAGGCCGGGACTGGTTCAAATGGTCACGGACAACTGGTCCTTTCAAAGATGTTTAGGGCAGACGTAATACGGAGTTTACATGTTGGAAAAGATGGGGACCACGAGAAAGTAGGTACCATCTGCCAAAAAGTAGCTCAAAAATATTATTGGCCAGATATGATGGTCATCGTTGAGAATTTTGTAGAAGCATGTGGCGTATTTCATGAGGGAACACCCACAAGTGGGAAAATTGTTCAGGACCTAGACACGCCACGGGGCAAACTTAGGCCTGGAAATAAAAATAATTGTAATAATGTAGACACAGTGGAATGGGAGCCCCCTTTTCACACACAGTTTTCACTCGAATGTATTAGAATGGCCACTATGCGACGAGCACCAAGAATAGTTTTACCCCAGACTAAGCTGACAATCCCTCGGTCAGAATTATATAAACTGGAGGAAACGAAAAGAGAGCGAAGATCTCTCACAATGAACTTAAAGTGGGATGAAAACCCCAAGAAAAGAATTGGTAGTGGACGATTTGTGAGTGATTATTCTAGGAAGCAAAGTCCTCACTATAAGGCTTCTAATGTAAAGGACCTGACAGGTGCCAGGAAAAATAAGTATGTAAAATTAAAAGTCCATATGTAATATGTTGATAACCTGGACAGATGAGAAGGCAGAAGAGACTGTTACCTCATCATACCAATATGTGAACGAGCTGACCACTCGTCTTAAAACTGGCTGGAAACTTGCAAATGATGATCTCAGACAAGCCAGGAAAAAACATGCTGCCTATTTTAATAAGAAAGCTAAGGATAGATAATTATTTGTGGGAGAGAAGGTGCTTCTTCTACTGCCCGGCAGCCATAACAAACTACAAATTGGATGGCACGGTCCATATACTGTTCTAGAGAAGGTGTCTAGGACAAATTATAAAATCGACAAGAAAGGGAAAGAGAAAGTATACCATGTGAACCTTCTAAAGAAGTATCTGGACAGGGAAATCCAGGAAGGAACACACTTAATGTCCTTGTCGATAGCAACAGGGATGAAGAATGAACCGCTCACATCCTATAAGTATCCCTTGAAAACATGTGAGACACCAGCACATGTTAAAGTCAGTAAACACTTGACGAAAAAACAGAGGGAACAGGTTAAAAAGGTTCTGACTGATCATACAGACATGTTAACAGACAAACCGAGGCACACGAATTTGTTAGAATATGACATGAAACTAATAGACCCAACACCGATCTGTATGAGAGCCTATTCGATCCCGTTTGCCAAGGAGAAAGCTTTGAAAGAGGAGATTGAGTACCTATTAAAAGAAAGGATTATTTCTCATAGCGAATCTCCATATAGTTCTAGTGTGGTTTTGCTGAGAAAACCCTCTGGAGAACATCGTCTGTGTATAGATTACAGGAAACTGAATGCTGTCACAGAGAATCAGGTGGATCCATTACCTGACACAAATCAATTATTTGCCAGACTAAACAAGGCAAAATATTTTTCGAAGGTGGATCTGAGCAAAGGCTATTATCAGATTCCAGTGAAGCCTGAGGTCAGACCTTATTTGGCGTTAAGCACTTCGGAAGGACATTACGAATTCAACAAGTTACGTTTTGGGGTGAAAAATGCTCCGAGTGTATTTTCTGGGATGATGCCAAAATTTGTTGGATCCACTAAATAACCCATGCATAACAAACTTTATGGATGACATCCTCATTGCTACAGAAACATTTGAGGAACACATAAACTCGTTGACTATGCTGTTTGAGAGACTAAGAGAGGCTAATTTGACGGCTAGACCAACAAAATGTTGTATTGGTTGTAAAGAGTTGGAGTTCTTGGGACATACTGTGATTCAGTGTAGTATGACCGCTGACCCCAAGAACCTTGAAAAATTGCAGAGAGCACCTAGGCCACAAACAAAGAAAGACGTGAGATATTTCGTGTCGTTTTGTGGATTATATCAGAAATATATCAAAAATTTTAACTCTATTTGTGCTCCTCTGACGGATTTAACTCGCAAGGGAAATCCTGATAGAAATGTTTGGTCAGCCCAATGTGAATCAGCCTACCAAGAGTTAAAGGAAAAACTTACAAGCAAGCCTATGTTGAAATAACTTGATTTGAGTCAGGAATTTGTGGTGAGATGTGACGCAAGCAATGTGGGCCTGGGGACTACGTTCTTGCAAAGATCATCGTCACCAGAGGGAGAGCTGAACCCAGTCGCTTATGCTAGTCGCAAGTTAAACAAAGTGGAGCAAAACTATTCAACAAGCGAAAAAGAATGTCTAGCTTTGATCTGGGCGATACGAAAGTTCCAGATCTATTTATATGGTAGAACATTCGTGGTCCAAACGGATCATCAGCCTCTCGTATTCTTATCACAAGCCAAGCATGAAAATGCCAGGATATTAATATGGTCGTTATTATTACAGTCATATCAATTTACCATTGAATATATTCCGGGATCACTGAACATAGGTGCAGATTTCCTCAGTAGGCATCCCTGTGATCCAAATCAGAGTATTCAGCAGGCGTAGGGAGTTGATTTTATCTATGTTTATCACTGTTTGGAACTAGCATCAGGCAAGTTCTTAAGTGGGGAGATGTGTGGTGAAGTACAGTGATGCCGCGATAAAATCATAAATTATATGTAATAAAGTCATAATTAGTAAAAGTTGTAACGCGTCTTCTTTCCTGCGCGAGAAACCGCTTTGATTTAAGCAGGACAGAACATAGTGGGAAATCTTATCGCCGCGTTGGTAGTATTGGCTTTTAAAACGCGCCCGTCAAGGGTTAACGATAAAAATTTGAAACTTCTACTAGCGTAGGGTTCCAGGAAAGATAGAAAGAATAAAACACACGAACGCATAAGATTGAGAGAGCGGACACCTGCTGCCGGCTTGTCAAGTGTTAGAGGTTTGAATTAGCTACTCAGGCCAACAGTGCGAGACGAGGCCGTTAGCTTGTGTCGAAAACGAAGTCGCAAGTTTGAAAATTTAAAAATACCCCGCTAGTCCAATACTTTTCTAACCACAGACACTGTGGAAAAACATATATATATACACACACGCATAATTACATCCTATCGGGAAAAAAAGAAGGTCTGAGGCGATTTTTATGACATCCAAGTAGTGGAAACTTAGAAAACAACGAACACCAAAATGGAAAATATATTGAATTCTTTATTACTAGGTTTATGATCATAAAAGTTGGCTAGTCTAAGAGCTGGTCTTGTCCTGATAAATAATATGCTTTCGAATCACAAATCCGACAGATAGAAATAAAGTTATAGACAAAAGACGGTATTTGTTCGTACAGACAGACCAACATATGCTCGTTTGGATTTGCACTAACGGTGACTTTTTTGGCGCGTCCTTGAAAAAGGCAGGAAAAGGTTACATGCAGTATGTTGTAGAAAGGGCATTTCGGTCACTCCAAAGCCCATATTGTAAGAACAATTCAAACGAAGATAGTTCCGAGAGCAGGACGTTGTGAATTTTGTGAAAAGTGATTAGCCTTATTAAAGCATATATATATATATGAAAGTATAGGCATCACAGTCCAGCCAGCAGTACATCTGGAGTCTGCTATTATTCACGTACCTGTGTTTTTTTTCATTGAATTCTGGTAAGACCGACATTAATTCATATATATTTTGTTTAAAAATGTGAGTGAGAGATGCTGCCATCACGACTAAGTAATCAGGTCCCAAGCTGATTAATGCAGGGCTTGAAGGGAAATTAAGATGAAACACACATTGCCAGTTTTGTAAATGCACTATGTTTTAGTGAAATAAAATGTTTTCTTAGGTGACCAGAGGGACACAGCTCACCTATCCCATTGTATGGTAGAAAAGAAAGATTAATAAGATTATTGCAGATGCAGTGCCGCCTATGTAGGAAGAGACCATGTGATATCAACACTGGTACACTGTGGAATGGATGTGTGGATTGGTCCAGTGGATATGACCCAGCTCTTTATTTCTTAATGTGATGCTCTTTTGTAATATAAAACACAGGTCTACATAAGATATCACCCAGAAGACATTGTTTCATTATTACAGGTCTTATCTGGCACTAAGTCCCTGGTGGTGCCAGAGTATTCTATGTGAAAGCTGTTTAGAGGTTTTGGAGGCCAGTAGTGATAGGGGTCCCGCCAGTATCCCCCCTATTACTTTTGGAGCAGTGGTCATTCAGCAGAAAGAATTCAGACAGTTTCCAGTGGGCCAGATAAGTGAATTATCTGGTACCCTAACAGTACATTCAGCTATAAGAGCAGCATACCCCTGTATCCAAGAAATCAAATATTTCCATACTGAAATGAACAGAGACATTAGTTTGTAAAGAGACTGGGAGTGATTTAAAAAAATCCCAAACAGCCATCCAGTGTTAGAAAACCAGTTATAGACATATTTTAGTACACAATTAATATAATTTATAAACAGTATCTGTTTGGACACTTGTCCCTGTGGTTCTAAAATTTATGTTTTTGTATATATCTTAGAAATCTTTTCATTTTTTAAAGTCCTGACCCAAAGAATACTAGTGTTCAGGACCAAATAAATCATAACGGAAAATTTATTAATTGTACAAAGTTATCCCGAGTGTTATTTTCCTTAATCATAGACCTTAATACTTGTTTGGGTATAGGTGTATTATTGTTAAAGTACCATCACACCACACTTGCATATCCCTAGACATTAGACGTAGCTTTCATTCATACTAGTCAAGAATAAGTCTGCTTGAGGCCATAAGGTGGTAGCAGAAAGGTACCCTGATATTCAACCCTAAATTTGTTAGAATCAGGGACCTTCACAGCTGGCCTCATTCAGTACAATAAGGAAACATATCAACAACATTTCATAACATCAAAACCCACCACGATAAAGGTCAAAAGGTGTAGTTTGATACTGCACGAGAGAGAGTGAGGAAAGGAAGAACTTACACATTGTATAATTCTGTGATGGACCACTATTGTAGAAGTCAGAGCGACAGCATTGGTACACTCATATGTAAATAAACCATGTCAGTTAACTATGGCGTTATCTCATCGCTTGCTGTGTGTGTGTGTGAGATTGTTATAATTATACAGCATATCATTGCTAACCAAAAAGGTAAAAGAACCTGGGCAGGCAGGTGGCCATACATTAGAACATTCATACAACGACCACGAGGCTGCCACATATTCAATCGTCTAACTGTCTGAGTCAAGTTACTCATCTAGTGTTGATATCAATCATCAGATGTCTGAGTCAATTTACTCATCTAGTGTTGATATCAATCGTCAGCTGTCTGAGTCACGTTACTCATCTAGTGTTGATATCAATAGTCAACTGTCTGAGTCAAGTTACTCATCTAGTGTTGATATCAATCGTCAACTGTCTGAGTCAAGTTACTCATCTAGTGTTGATATCAATCGTCAGCTGTCTGAGTCAAATTACTCATCTAGTGTTGATATCAATCGTCAGCTGTCTGAGTCAAGTTACTCATCTAGTGTTGATATCAATCGTCAGATGTCTGAGTCAATTTACTCATCTAGTGTTGATATCAATCGTCAGCTGTCTGACTCAAGTTACTCATCTAGTGTTGATATCAATCGTCAACTGTCTGAGTCAAATTACACATCTAGTGTTGATATCAATCGTCAGATGTCTGAATCAATTTTCTAATCTAGTGTGGATATCTAATGCACTCACGTCTATTGTTTTTCTGTTGTCTAGTGTTCTACTTCTTTATTTCTTACGAGTGCCTGAAAACATACCTTTATGTTTGTCTAATATTTATTTACTGTTTACAGGCCTCAGGTTTCCCTTCCTTATGTGTTATAAATGTTTGTATCAGACAACCATCTTCTGTTGGCTAAAACAAAATTAAAACTCAAGAAATTTACAACAGCATATAACTATAGACAACAGTATAATGTGGGCTATCTAAGAAATCAGGAAATGAGAAAAATTATCAATTACAGTATCCACCAAATACCAAGTACTCCAACAGCTGGAAGATGAAGCAAATACGGAAGACCACTGGCAACAAGTAAAAAATATATGGAACGAGACATGTGAAGAAGTACTAAGAACCAGAGAACATCAGCACAAAGCATGGATAACAACAGAAACCATTTGCAAGATAGAAAACAGGAAAAACAAGAAAGCACATTTAAACACAAGCAAAACCAGAAGCTCCAAAGCTAAGGCTCATGAAGTGTACATAGAAGCAAAGAAAGAAGTAAGAAGAAACATCAAAAAAGACAAGATGAAATATATTGATGATTTGGCAAGGGAAGCAGAGGAAGCTGCAGCAAAAGGAAATATGAGGGACCTGTAAAACAACTCAAAGAAGCTAACAGGGAAATAAAAGCAAGCTAATGGCCTAATAAAAGATAAGAATGGAAAATTGCTTAGTAATATACAAGAACAAATGAAGAGATGTACAGAACATTTTGAGGGCTTCTCAATAGACCATCTCCAACTAATCCCCCAGACATCTAGCCAGCAGAAGAGGAGCTACAAATCAGCTGTGAACGACCAAGTACAGAAGAAGTAAAGAAAGCCATAAAGCTTCTGAAAGATTTAAAAGCAGCTGGTCCAGATTGCATTCCAGCAGAGGCCATCAAAACAGATATTGATACCTCTACAGAGATATTATACAAACTACTTGGCAAAGTCTAGAAGAGAGAGGAAATACTAGCAGAACGGAAGGAATGTTATCTGGTCAAGTTGCGTAAGAAAGGAAACTTACAAGAGTGCACAAATTATAGAGGAATAATGTTACTGTCAGTGCCAAGAAAAGTATTAAACAGAATCATCCTGGAGAGATTAAAAGAGTCCACAGACAAGCAACTGAGAGATGAACACGCAGTATTTCAACAAAATAGATCCTGTACAGACCAGATAGCCACATTTAGAATAATAGTTGAACAAAGTCTAGAATGGAATTCACCGCTATACATCGGATTCGTGGACTATGAAAAGGCATTTGACAGTGTAGACAGAGAATCGCTTTGGAAATTGATGAGGCATTATGGAGTTCCCATGAAGATCATTAACTTAATAAAGAAGACCTATGAAGATATGACATGTAGAGTTCTTCATGACGGACAACTTAAAGAACCGTTAAGGATTAGAACGGGAGTGAGACAGGGATGCCTCTTGTCTCCATTTCTTTTCTTACTAACAATAGACTGGGTTATGAAAACATCGACATCACACAACAGAAATGGAATCCAGTGGAATCTGACTAAACAGCTTGATGATCTGGATTTTGCAGATGACTTGGCTCTTCTGTCTCATAACCATAATCAGATGCAAGAGAAAATGAAAATTCTCGATGAGAGGTCACAACAAGTGGGCCTGAAAGTACAAAGAGAAAAGACAAAGATTTTGAGAATAAATGCAAGAAATAATAACAAGGTTGAACTTGAAGAAACTGTGACAGTAAGGACTGTTACGTCGGATTAACACTAAGGTGCTGCCACTTAATTATAGTTAGGGTAAGAATACTTAGCAAGATTAAACACTAAGTATTTGAACGTGTCTAGTTAGTGTAATAACTCTAGTCACAAATCCTATGAGTGATTTAATTAAAGTGTTCAGGAATGACGTCATCGAACTTGGGGTAGAATTGCTAAATAGCTAGGACGGAAGTGATGGTTTGAGAGAAGGGAGTTAAGTGAGTTGGTTTTAGGCACGAGACGAGCGAGGCAGTGATTTTGGGGTTTGGGCCATCTTGTAAGTTCGATGGCTGTTTTTATTTCTTGGGATGACTGGTTTGTATACCGCAGAAGCACATGTATTTATGAACTATTATGAAGTTGTCAGAGTGTGCAGACACTTAATAAAGGTGTTCATTCATATTTAATTCAGCTTGACCTTATTTCCTGAACATCAGTAGGAAGTGTCGTTTGTTTACATCAGGTAATTGAGAAAAGAATATTACCATATTTTCGACGATCATGCAGCCTAAAACATAAACACAGTTACGAGTCTCCAAAAGAACCACCTGGGTTATGTTCCTATTCTGTAATCACCATCTCTGGCAGTCGCCAGTAAAACAACAGATGAACATTGATAAACGATTCCACCCCATTCTCACCCTGTCACACTAGACTTGATTTGTCACCGTGATCAAGCCCGGTCACATCTAACTTGATTTAGTGCCGTTCCCGTCCACTCCCCCGGCCACAAAACACCACTAAAAGATGTAGAATCTTACACATATCTTGGAAGTAATATAGACAAAGTTGGAGGGACAGACAGTGATATAAAAATAAGAATACAAAAAGCAAGAGGAGCTTTCATTGCATTTTGAAACTTATAGAGAACAAGAGAAATCAAGTCCAACACGAAAATAAGAATCTTCAACTTAAATGTGAAGTCAGTCCTATTGTATGGCTCTGAGACATGGAGAACAACAAAAACAACAACCAAAAAGCTACAGACTTTTATAAACGGGAGCGTGCGTAGAATAGAAGGACTGAAATGGTATAACAAAGTCACAAATGTGAAATTGATGACAAGAACCAGACAAGTGCCAGTGGAACAAGAGTTAAGAAGAAGACGCTGGCGATGGATAGGACACACATTGAGGAAATCTGTTGATAGCATTACAAGGCAGTCCTTGTTCTGGAATCCACAGGGAAGGAGAGGCAGAGGTAGACCAAAAAACACATGGAGAAGAGAACTGTAAACAGAGGTGAAAATGATGAGGAAAACATGGAAAGAACTTGAGCGGATGGCACAGGACAGGAAGACTTGGCATGTGTTTGTTGAAGTCCTATGCTCCTTGGGGAGCTAAAGGGTATTGATTGATTGTGGCAACACTGCTAGTTAGTGCTGATGAAATATTTTGTTGTGCACATTGACGACTGCATAATGAAGAGTTTTTTATAGTATTATCACAGAGAGTGGTAGAACAGCTAAGTGCTCAATACTTTAAAATGTGCATTAAGTTGACAATCTTTTACATTGTTTAAAAATGGACATAGAAAAAAAAAACGAAAATTTAAAAGAAAGAAAATACCAAATAATGTGTCTGAAACAAAATGTTATGCCAAATGCAACTGTTCATAATAAATTTATACAATTTATAAAGTATTAAAATCTTCTATTCAGTCTGATATTTTATTCATAATCTAATTGTTTCCCTTTGAAAGCAAACACGCTACCCTCCCCTAACTAGTCATTGATGACGGGGAGATAATTATGTAAACTATTTATGTCGTCCGTGACAAGAGTCAATTGTTTCTTCCCTCGCTCCAGTGTTTCTATCAGCGTAATGTGGTTAAGTATCTTTTTACTTTATTTCCGATGGCCCGTCCAATCTGACCAGATGTGTGATCTTTCGCTTATAATGGGCATATTTTTTTCTCATTGCTATTACGTTTTGACCGCTAGACTGGTACCTTCAGTCGTTTTTTCATTTTTTAAAAATTATTTGTTAGCATTGTTGTAAGACCTGAAAAGGGCAAATCGTGTAAATGACCGTGAGCTGGTTGCCTATAGTCGTCACGTCGTGCGATCATTCTAGCATAACTGCGTATTAAATGTGTGTATTTATTTATTTTTGCAAATGTGTTACTTTTATTTCTACAGATATTATTACTGATTCGACGGCAGCTCTGAAAAAGACATGCCCTTAAAAGGTCAACTAGCAGAAATTTAGATGCATATGTGTTTCTGGTTGGTTCAGTTTGTGTGTTTACCGCTTGTGTCCGCAGATATTGTCATCTTTGTTAGCTACAGCTGATTTATGACTTTGTTGATGATGATTAGTCGTAGGACCTCTAAAAATGTAATGAGCTAATCGTTCATTACATTCTTCCATTGTCCTGTTCTATTTGATGTGTCCGTGAAGATCTGTCTCTCTTGCTTTACGCTTTTATTTCGTTGATTGAGGACTGAGTGCTTTCTTTTCCTGCCTATATATTTATATAACTGTTAAGTGTGTAGTCAGTAGTCGGAGTTGAGTTTTGATGTGTAGTTCCTATTTACTTGACTGTGTCTTTGTCGTCAATCTATTTCTTGTAACGTAATCATCATTCATCACTGCTGCTTTCGCGTTTCTGATCGAATTAGCATAAAACAAACAATAGCGCCTGCTGTAGTGGTTGATGAATATTTATTATTCGAGCTTCCGGAATTGTGGAGGAATTAAGTATCTTTACTTTGCATCATTATGTTTTTGAAGGCCGCCACTTGTTTCAACGATCGTTAAGATGGTCCTGAACTTATAAGAAGTTCCTCACCTTACAGAGAAGTAATTTATACAAGAAGAAACATAAATTCACGTTTCTGGTTCGCATTACTTGGGTGTCCGTGAATGACACATACTTCTCAGTCAGAACGGCCAGAACTGAATAGAGAAGACGAATATATGTGTTATTTCAACACGCATTCTTATTGCCATATGGACTGTCCATATTTATGAGGAGACAGATTATGAAGATTCTCCATTGCTATTGTATTGTGAAGAAAACTTAATAAATATGGACTACATGTGTATTGTGGACCTACTACCCGACGACTTGAGTTATTCTGCTAGTCTCGTATCCTGCATGACAAAACCCTAGTGCATTCGATAACATATCACGATGAACTCTTTAACATAAATATGGTTACACATCTTAAAGAATTCCAGTCGTAACACTACTTAGCAAGGAAAACATGTCAAATTCACATGGTAAAATAAATGGTCACACTTACCCCAAAGTAATTTTTTGGAACACAATCCCCTGGCAAAGTTTGAATAGACGTTGATGCTTTCGAATCGCTTGGTCTGGGAACTTTTAGTATTCCTCTTTTGACTGGTGATTTGTTTCCTTAAGTCTCCAGTCCTTGTATTTAAAAATGCGGGTTTACTTTTAAGTTTCAAAGTAGCACAAATACTCTGACCTGGTCCTTTAAGTTTCCAGTCTTGTATTTAAAAATGCGGATTTCAAAGTTGCTCAAATACTTCGATCTGTCACTTATAATTTTGGAATCCTGCGTCCGATCTTCTCTCTGGCTCTGGTGAATTGCTAGCTTGACGTGGCAATGCAGTCTGATTTGTGACTCCGATTTCGATAGATTATATTTATATTTTTCAGTTCACATCCCAGATTGTACTCCCGACAAATTTGCCAATTAAAGTCGACGTCTATTCCGGTTCTCACATTAAGACAATGGTAAACTCTTTAGACCTAAATGGGTCGGGGTGTTAAATTATAATATCCCCCGCATGTTTTGAATTTTCAAATTTTAAAATTCCATTGCGTGACATCTTTCTAATAAGGCAGTAATACTTCCTATTGCATCTTTATGCAAACTCACAATGTCCAAACATCCAGCTATCAGTCCTTTGCAGAAATAAACGCCTCCCGCTACATTTAAAAAGAAAAAGACGGAGATAACTGTCCAGCGGTCAAAATGTTATAAAAATGTACACAATATACCCGACTTATAACCGACAGATCGCATCTCTTGTCAGGTTTTGACGTCATTTCCAATCTCGGACAAAAGTGACCAAAAAAAATTGTTACATGCTATTTAAAACATGACAATCGTAGTTGATTTGATTATTATATGTATGAACAAACGTATGTCCAGGACTCTTTAATATATATATATATATATATATAAATAATATATATATATATATAATATATATATATATAATAAATATATATATATTATATATATAATATATATATATATATATATATATATATATATATATACATATACATATAGCTAATTCTTAGAAAAGAATTTCGATGGATTTACACCAGCTGGGGGCATGAACGGGCTGAAACCATTGCGTAACTCTTCATAAAAGGCGGCGAACTATAAGTTAGCTATTGCTCTGCCAATACAGCTTTGTTCTTGACTTCGGGAATATCTTATGGGCCTTCCTCGGGGTAGAAGCGACATTACCCTTCTATCTACAGCTCTGCCAGGAGTAATCTTGTGCAAAGGTAGACATCTTTGACGACCCATTTTAGATACTCTTGAGTTTTGGCCACTGTTGGACCACGACTGTAGATCTAAGGGGAGACTATCCGTCACAGGCTACCATGTACATATGGGAAACCAATAGCCAGGGACTAAGATCTTTAGGACGATCAAGAATTCGCTGAAAGAACAACATTAGACTATCCGTGATGGACCGAGGACTGCACTGACACCAGGCCAAAATATATACAGCTTAACATGGCGCTCTCTCTGGCTAACCTCTACACACCAAGGTAGAAGAGTTATGTTTGTTTGGTTTTAAGGACCATCTACATTGTACACGGAAAACTACTTGAGTTGTCCGATCTCCTCCTGTAGCTCACAAGGAGAATCTCAGCACAGTGCACGAACTACAAAGCATCGGCGAGCATCCCAATGTATCTGCGACTGCAAACAAGACGCGGTCAAATACATTATCTTTGAAAGTGGCAGAGAATATAAATGTTCACATCTTTTACATGCGCATCAAACTCCATATTATTTAAAGTTCTTTCATTCTAAACATGGTAAACAACATTTTTTTTAAATTTAAGAAATGTACTAATAAAAAAAAGAGATTCTTTTGTGCCTTACATAAATGTGTACAATGAATTGATCAAAAATAAACACAAAATGAAAATCTGTTATTTAGTTTGATATTTTATTAATATACAAATTGTTCCCCTTTAGAAGTAATTTGGATGTCTTCCCCTAACCTTTTTATATCTGCTGCTTTTAAAGTAGCACAAAAGAATCTCTTATTTTTATTAGTACATTTCTTAAATTGTTAAAAAAAATGTTGTTTACCATGTTTAGAATGAAAGAACTTTAAATAATATGGAGTTTGATGCGCATGTAAAAGATGTGAACATTTATATCCTCTGCCACTTTCAATGATAATCTATTTGATCTTGTTTTGTTTGCAGTCGCAGATGTGCACACCGAAATGTTCCATCGGCGCCAAATAGCGCACATGGACAAACCTTTAAAAACATTTTCTGACTTGGTTCTCTCCTATCCCAGGGACTAGAGTGCCTAAGAGTCATGGCGTCCACATCAAATTCTAAAGGAACTGGGGTCGGTTCCCAGTACCGGGAATATTCTTGATGGAATTTTTTCAGAACAACTTTGTACTAATAACGTCTTACTTCCCCCTGATTCTCTGAGTAGTGAGATCGGATGACTAGCCTTCTCGGATAAGAGCGAAAAATAGTAGGTCCCGTGTACACCTTTTGCACTTTAAAAATAACTCAGCAGTTGAAAATCACAAAGAGAAGGCCATACGGCCGCTGCCGTGCCAGAGTTTACACAATTAAGAAAACCTACCCGATACAAACATATTTATAGAATGTGTGGTTTCTGTATACACATTTGGATGCTCGCCGATGCTTTGGAGTTCGTGCACTGTGCCGAGATTCTCCTTGTGAGCTAAAGGAGGAGATCGGAGCACTGATGGAGTTTTCCGTGTACAATGTAGATGGTCCTTAAAACCAAACAAACAAACATCTTCTACCTTGGTGTGTAGAGGTTAGCAAGAGAGAGCGCCATGTTAAGCTGTATATATTTTGGCCTGGTTTCAGTCTAGTCCTCGGTCCATCACGGATTGTCTAATGTTGTTCTCCTAGCGAATTCTTGGTCGTCCTAAAGATCTTAATCCCTGGCTATTGGTTTCCCATATGTACATGGTAGCCTGTGACGGATAGTCTCCCCTTAGATCTACAGTAGTGGTCCAACAGGGGACAAAACTCAAAAGTATCTAAAATGGGTCGTTAAAGATGTCTACCTTTGCATAAGATTACTCTTGGCAGAGCTGTAGATAGAAGGGTAATGTCGCTTCTACCCCGAGGAATGCCCATAAAATTTTCCCGAAGTCAAGAACAAAGCTGTATTGGCAGGGCAATCGCTAACTTATATCAGTTCGCCGCCTTTTATGAAGAGTTACGCAATGGTTTTAGCCCGTTCATGCCCCCAGCTGGTGTAAATCCATCGAAATTCTTTTCTAAGAATTAGCTCTCTCTCTCTCTCTCTCTCTCTCTCTCTCTCTCTCTCTCTCTCTCTCTATATATATATATCTCTCTATATATATATATATATATATATATATATATATATATATATATATATATTAAAGAGTCCTGCACATACGTTTGTTCATACATATAATAATCAAATCAACTATGATTGTCATGTTTTAAAATAGCATGTAACAAATTTAATAATTCATTTGTTTTCACTGGTTAAAATGAGATGAAATGATGGTGAATTTTAGATGAATATTTTATCTTCATAGAGACTGGATAGAGGAATGTTAATGTTCTTTGCTGTTGCCTTTTGTTAAGCTTATCATCGATGACTGCTGCAGCCGTGGTTTCGTCAGTTCTTCTGTAATAATGACACTTCACAGTCTGATAGCTTTGTTCTACGAACAGTCTGATAGCTTCGTTGTACGAACCGTCTGATAGCTTCGTTCCACTAACCCAAAGTAGCTTTTACGAACCCAATCTTCTGGCACAGTTTAGAATGGACACTAGCAACTTAGATAATTATATGCTTTCGAATTACTTGGTCCCGAAATGTTATATTCCTCTTATTACGGGTGATCTAATTCCTTAGTTCACCAGTCTAGGTATTTATAAATGTGGGTTTACTTTTTTAAGTTTTAAAGTTGCCCGGATACTTTGATCCTGGTCCTTTAAGTTTCCAGTCTTTGTATTTATAAATACGGGTTTACTTTTTATGTTTTAAAGTTGCCCAAAAACTCTGATCTCACATTTATAATTTTAAAATCCTTTGTCCGCTACTATATCTGGCTCTGGTGAATTGCTAGCTTGATTACATTTTTAATTCTTAATTCCAAATCCCAGATTGTAATTCCGACGAATTTGTCAATCAGAACCATTTTGTATTCGGGCTCTCACTTTACACCAATCCAATCTCTTTTGCACTATATGGGCAGGGGTGTTTAAATCATAATACCCCCGCGTGTTTTAAAATATTACATTATCAAATTCCATCGCGTGACCTCTTTCTAATAGTTTTATAATACTGCCGCTTGCTTTTTTATGCTAAACCCATAACCATCAGCTGTGCAGTCATTCTTGACTAATACTTTCTTCCAAGATTGTCCCCTCTGCCATTTCATCTGCAATAAGTACACAGGGATGGCCTCGCGGAAGCGATTATCTAATTATCTCATGTGTTTTCGCCCATTCCTCAGACGGCTTTCTCTGGCAGACAATATGGCGTTCTGTACATCTATCGTACGAAACCATATTGTGTCCACAGAGATCGACTCCTATCAACGGTGGCTAGGCGACTCAAGTGATAAACGTATTACCGCTGACCTGTGTAATCAACCTGGTATTATTACGGTGCACCTGGCGAAACGTAAACAAGTCTTAAAACGGCTTTAGAGCAAAAATATGAATAAAGGTGCATAAAATGTGCCAAATAAAACGCGGATGAAGGAGTGAGAGAGGGGCTCAAAAGTACATGTACAAACGTGTTGTCACTATAGTCGTTCTTCTCCAAATCTGCAGACGTGACCAAACCGTTGTAACTGGGACTGTTCTTCTCGGGTCTGAACAAACTGTATTACAAAAAATCACAGAAAACGGATCTACGTTCAGCTCTATTGTAAATACGCATAAATTTCACAATGAAGAGAAACATCAGTTACAGAAAAACACATTGGTAATGAAGTTTTTGTTTTTGGATATATGACAACTTTATTTAGTGACTTTCGTAATTTACAGGTGGATCCTCCATATACCAAGAGATGTTTAACCCGACAGCTACTACATTCTTGTCTTCTAAGATACTGTGTAGTTCTAACTTAGATAAGTTGATTCTCTACTTACATGATTTAGAAAGTAGCCCATATTCATTAAGGTGACAATGCTGCATACAAGCATATTATTTGTTTCTCTAGAACTGGGGGAATGTTCTACCTAGCTCTACAAACTCCACGCCAGAAAGTCACAGTTAATATAATAAATAGACGTCAGAATAGATAGCATAGACTTACGTATCGGACATACGGGATTTTAAGTACCTGTAGAGCAGGTGTTCCTGGGATAGAGCCTGGGATATGACTACCACATGGGGATAAAGAAACATTTCTCAGGGTTACGCAGAGTATTTGGTAAATAACTTTGAGGTGGGCCAAACGTCTGGAAATATAAACAATTTTCTTATATACATTTTTTCTCTCTTCTAACTTTCATAATAAATTTTTTCAGTGACAATATGGATTGGACATTAGCGGTAGATGAACGCACAGAGATTGTTCTCATGTACGCAAGACAGGAATGCTCACAAATAGAAGTAGCTGCCGAATTCTCTATTAATCCATATTTTTGGGCCACACTGTATATAATCCAACTGAAATATTCCAAAAGTAGTAGCAGTATAAGTGAAAAACAAAGCTGTGGAATGAAGAGAGAGCGACGAGTTATTAATCTAATCCCGAGCAAGAAAACAAACAAACAAACTGGAGTCTAAAATGATATGAGAGTTGTCTCTTTCAGAAACTGTACCAAGAATAAAACTGTTTGTTGACTAATTCGTTTGAATGTATTCTGACAATTTTGTTTTTTAATTTCTTTACTAAAAATGTTATGTACAAAATATTGGTTTCTTTATGACACATTAATTAATCTGTTTGCGATGTTAGTCCTATTTATTCGTTCCATTTTATCCATATATCACCGTTATTGTCGTCTGACTTCAGTTCTCGAGATGGTTATTATGTCACGTAGTTTATAGATTATAGGTAAACTTAGGCCTATGTAACTTCAGGAGTTAATTGGTTTAGCAAATCTCTTTTCCCAAGAACCACAATGGTAGTGTTTTCTAGATCATAATGATAAATAGCACTAAAATATGTTACATTTATATTACACAAATCGATAAAGTGAGTGTTCGACTGGCCATGCAGTCAGTGCGCTTTCCTCTGTGACACGACTACCTGGATTTGGGGCTAAATCCTGACGGTGACATATTCCTGTTTTCCCATCTGTAAATGGACAATCGACTGTGCTCCTGAGCTAGGGAGGGAAAAGGTATCGAGGAAGGGAACGGGTCACCTAACTTCATAAAAGCTGAACCTTTCATGGTGAAGCTTCTAACACTTCATTTCCTTAAGGCCATCTCTGACATGGGACTGGTTTTATCTTTGTAAAAGATAGCAGACGTGTAGATCCTATCAAGAATTTGGTTTGGTTTTTGTTTGATTTTAACGACTATCTTCATTATACACAGACGACTTCATCAGTGCTCCGATCTCCTCCCATAGATAACACAAGGAAGATCTCAGCACAGTGCACAAACTCCGTAGCACCGGCGAGAATCCCAATGTGTGTATGTAGGAATCACACATTCTATAAACATATTTGGTGGGTAGGTTTCTAATTTTTTTTTAAATGTTGCCAGGGCAGCGGCCTTGTGGCTTACTCTTTACGATTTCCTATTGCCGTTGGATTTTTAACGAGTGAAACTTGCACTCAGTACCTCATATTTTTTTGCCCTTATCCGAGAAGGCTAGGCATCCTATCCCACTACCCATGAGACCAGGAGAGACTATGACATGATCAGGACCACTTGTTCTGAATAAAACAATTCCATAAATTGTATTTCCTCTACTGGGAATCGAACCTGTAACTCCACGATTCGAGGCGGACGCCAACTCACTCGCCATTTAGATGCACTCGTTCCACAGTGCTTGGGCGAAAGAGACGTCTAAGTCTCTGGCATTTTTGGATGTCTTCTCACATGTTCTAGATCGTTCGTGGGTTATCGCCAACGTTCGCGTTACTTTATTATGAGTGGTGGGTAGTGGGAGCGCTGATGTACTCGCATGTAAATTCTCTCAGGACATCTGAGCTATTAGTTACGCAATCGTGACCAGCGTATCGTGGTGCAGGGTTTCACCGCACGATAATTACTGTTTACCTGGACACATATACTGGTCTGTACAATGAGTTGAAAAAAAATAAAAATAAAATAAAATAAAAACACACACACCCACACAAATAGTAATACGTCTTACAAGGAGAAGGACAAGAAAAACCTACGTTGCGGCCACAAGGCCTTCGTCAGGGACAGACAAACAAGAGACAGGAGGGAAAGAAAATGAGAATTAAGTAGAGAACATGAAACTATAAAAATAAGAGATAAAAACTCCCTTAATATTAAGTCCAGTCACATGTGAAGCAAAGCAGGATGGCTGCCACTAAACCGGAAAGAGGAAGTTGACAGTACATAAAGATAAGAAATAATAAAAACAAGGACTGGAAAAGAGTGAGAAAAAAGTAATCAATAAATAATAAATAAAATAAATAAATAAAATATAAATAAATAAATAATAATAATAAATAAATTTAAAACAAATAAATAAATAAATAAATAAATAAAAACTAAATAAAGAAATAAATAAAATAAAAAATAATAAAGGAAAAAAATAATTTAAAAAAAAAAAAAAAAAAAAAAAAAAAAAAAAAAAAAAAAAAAAAAAAAAAAAAAAAAAAAAAAAAAATTAAAAAAAAAAAAAAAAAAAAAAAAAAAAAAAAAAAATTAAAAAAAAAAAAAAAAAAAAAAAAAAAGGGTGATCGCATCAAAGTAGAAAGTCATAATACAACAGGGACTCGATAGAGAAAGGCGTCTCAGACAAAAGAATGTTGGGTATTCAAACCGTGTGGTTTGAGGCAACCCATAAGATGGATGAGGCGTTGTTCCTGGCGAAACCGACTGTTGGCGTCCGAGGAACAGTATCTGATGGCTGTCACCTGGATGTCAGTGGCACCGTGGTGGTCGGGGCCATTGAAGTGGATGGCCACAGGTGTGGAATTAAACTGAGAGATGTCATAGAGGTGTCTGCAGAATCGGTCGCCCAGTCGTGTGCCCGTTTGGCCGATGTACGTAATGGTGCAAACGTTTGCATATAATAGCATAAATGACGTTGCGTGACTCACATGTGAAGCCATGGGTGATGGTGAACTTGGCGTTAGGGAACGAGACTGAACGTGTTTCGATTACATACTGACATGTCTTACATCGTGTACGGTTACATGGCTTGGTTCCAAAGTGGCCATCGTTGACGGTTTTCAGACGGCTGTGGACTAGGAGGTCCCTCAAATTTTTGTCCCGTCTATATGCCAGCAAGGGTGGCTCACTAAATGCTTCCCGCGCCACTGGGTCAGCTTGGAGGAGAGGTAGGTGGCGAAACAGGATCCTTTTGACAGCAGTGCTGTGAGGGTGATAGGTCATTATTAACTTGACTCTATCAGAGGAGGTTTTTTGGCGCGGTTTTTGAGGCCTCTACACGTGAGATAGGGAGAACACGTTCTAAGGCAGAGGTAAGAACATCTTCTGGATACTGTCTGTTACGGAAGAAGTCCAACATTTCTTGTGCTCGGCATAGAAAGTTGTCATCATCCTGGCATAACCGACGGAGGCGGAGAAGTTGTGAGAAAGGCAAGGAGTCCCGACAAGCCGGAGGATGAGAGGAAGTATAAAGGAGGTAACTGTGTGCATCGGTGGGTTTGTAGTACACCGAAGTGGTGAGGTGGGGCGGAGTGATAGTGACAACAATGTCAAGGAAATTAACAGAGACAGTGGAGATGTGAGAGGTGAATTGGATCGCAGGGTGGAAGTTGTTAATGAAATTAATGAACCTAGATAGGTCAACCTCTGGCATATCGGTGAGACCTATGCCATCATCGATGTATCTATGATACATCAATGGAAAAGGTCCAGGATACTGCTGCCACACCTGATACTCCAGGTAGCCCATGAAGAGGCAGGCATAACTGGGACCCATCTTGGTGCCCATGGCAACTCCACTAATGAAATCTGACGCTGACGTAGATTGACACTGACGTTCTGCGTCTTAAACTTACCTGGCACAGGAGATACCGTGATCAATATGGCGTTGCTGCTAGGTTGAGGCCCTCCCATTGCACTCTAGCTGTGTTGGCCCCTGCGATCACCCCAAATACTGGCGATTCGGGTGTATTCTGTGTCAGCTCTACCAAATCGGATATAAGGAAGCTATGGAGACTTCCAGACTTTAGGCGCCTCGATACTCTTAACAAAGGCCGATCGCTTGACCGTGAGGTCAGAACCACTAGGGTTTAAGCATTTATGATATTTACTCAGTGACCATTAGTAAATGCCACGATGTCTGAAGCATGGAAATGCTAACAAAAAGCGCCGAAAAGACCGTATTGAAACATGAAAAATACTGACGGCAAAAGAAGGGAGGGAGAAGGGACGGGATGGGAGACAAAGATGGCGAGAGAAATAGACTATATTACGACAGCAGGAATTAACTGATTTAGCAAATCTCTTTTCCCAAGAACTATGTTCTGCAATGATAGTGCTTTCCATCACACAATGATGAATAACAGTAAAATTCATCATTAATAAATTATTTAATTAACTCCTGACAATGTTCTTGTCTTTCTATGACAGTTGGTGGCTGGTTGACACCTTTTTTTTCTATTGACAGGTAGATGAAGCTATCTCGACATTGTCCATACTGATATGTTATTGATATAGAATGAAACAAAATTACAAAAACACATAAATAGTAATACGTTTTACAAAGAGAAAGGAAAAGAACATTTCTTTCATCTGGGTCTTGTTTTACACAGACGATTCGTTAAATCCTTCAATGGTGCACACACTGTGTTAAAATCGCGGATGTACTAGTGGTAGAAACCGCACAAAGATACTAAGGATCTCACTTTCTTCTTTAATTGAGGGCAAGGTGCGTGTCTCAACTTTTCCAGATTCTTGGGCTCAGGGGTCATGTTTCACTGAAACATTGTGTGACCCGTGTGGTGAAGTGGGATGTTATAAATATTTATTGGGGACTTAGTGTACTGACTGAGATCAGCTGTGAAGGTATCTATATCTATTAAAAGTAGTGTATTATAGATAACCTTACTTGCTACCACATATCTCTTATCTCAGTCAGAATTATTCTGGAATAGTGTGATGCTACGTTATGTGTCTAGGGTATGAGTATGGTGAAGTGTAAGTCACAACAACAGACAGATAAACAATTTAATTTAATCCACTACTCTTAACAACACTGTGACACTCACATACATATAACACTCTATGAGAATAGCTTAAAGAAGTCACTCGTAACGGTTCAAATAACAATATGTATTCATTACTAGCATGAATGAATATGTGTCCTGATTCAACTACAAGGGAACCAGGAATCACAATCAATTTAAATTACAAGTTATGTACAGAATGTATTTAATATGAATATTGTAGTGACATATATTATTACAAATGTTCTATGTGTGTCAGTTTTGTAGTAGTAAAATGAGGTAATACTGGTTTTGTTTTGTTCAAGCTCTGTTGGTATTTGTCATCATGACTTCAATAGTTTGTCTTTAGGGACTAGTATTGGAGATGTTCACAGTTCCTGATTTTAAGATAAGTAAATTCCCCTCTGAATAGTATTTTTATAAAGTTATTTCAAGATGAGGGGCATAATGTTGAGCTCAGCTGGCCAACTCTGCTTATCTTGAGTGATGGCGGCAGGAGAGGACTCCTCTGCTCGAATTCTCCTCTGGGCTCAGGAGACACCTCACTGATAGCTAAAAAGACCAAGGAGTATGCTGTCCGACACTGGATTCAGCAAATCTCTGACCAGATACTGCTCAGTACATCAAGACCACTGTCCCACAATTCATACGAATAACACAGATACGTTGATTAGCAATGAATTCTGGCACAAACTGGCACAAATCTCCATCTGCTTATCTTCCAGGCTTTTATTGAGCAAAATTTTAGCTGGCTTCAACGCACTGATGCTTTATCAAGATCATTTCAACAAGTGGTCTCGAACTAACGCTCCCAAGTGTGTATATCAGCGAGACTGGCCAATGAGCCACGTTTCGACAAGTGTTTGAAAAAATGTTATCTTTTCCCGTCTCCCCTAACAACCAAGATAGTATTTATAGCCCGACCAATCGTGGTTAGGCTTTCATTTGTTGCGCTCCAATCAATTTGAAGTTTACATGGTAGGCTATTTCTGTAACGTAAATTTTTTTCAAACACGTTAAAAAAAAATCTTATGAGCAGAAATGATTTTATGCTGTCAGGCACCCCCAATATTTTATTTTGGGTATAATTTATTAATTCCTGGACTATTTGCGTAACGTTTTACATATTATTTGTCAGCAAGCCCTAAGGAACCCAAAAATACTAATTTAAAGGAGCTACGTGGCTGCGTTCAAAATATGCAATTTCTTCTACCTCCTGTTTCGAAGATATGCTGTCTGGGTACTGTTATGTGTTCAAACGTAAACCCATCTAATGTTGTCTTTTCTAATAAGAGTTTGTTATGATTTATAAACCTAACTCTGGGAAAGGGTAGTGTATTTTATCACTGTCCGTCTGAAAAAGTTAGTGCTTGTAGACTTACACGCGTGATAGTAGTAATTGTGTATCGCGCGTCGCGTGTTGCATGCGTTCCTGATTTTCAGCCCTCCCCTCTCGCTATCCTTTTGTCCATCTGTTCGTTCGTTTTGGTAACGTAATATAATTAATGTTAGGATTAATTTAGGTCATTACGCAGTACGTCTCAATGTTTTTCTTAGAAATGCAGCACACGTTTCATTGAAGAAGGAGGGTAATAATACAGTAAGCTTTTATATCAACGTGAAAGCGTTACAATTTGCAGACGAAGCAGAAAACAAGGGGGATTTCGAGTACATTCTTTGTGACAGCACTGTTATTTTACCATTGCTCTTCTCTTTATTAATTTTATTTGTTAGGCTTCATATTTACCTAATAATTTATATATGTGGATTAGAATAGTTCATGACAACCCGACAATTCCAGTTCCTGGCAACCAATATAACATTTGGTGGGACAAGCGGTCAATCCTGCCTCTCAGAGTCTGTCAAACAACCTCCCTAGAGATGATATGTGTTCCTCAAATGTCTCTGTCGGTATGAGGATATCATCCATAAAGTTGGTTATTGTGGAGTTTTGTAAGGGATCTAATAACTTCCTCATCATCCTGGAGAACAACCACGGCTGACAGTCAATCGAAGTCACCCCCTGGAACCAACAATGACGGAACCACAAAACTTAACAATCAATAATCGTCAACACTTGGATAGTTAAGTGTTACGATAGTCACTTTTTAAAGTCATTGATGGCAACATCTGTCTTCATTTTTGATACACCCACTATTCAATTTTAACTTTGTTTATCTATAGTTTGGATTATTTACATTTGCAAAGTTACAGTTATAAATTTTAAATAATGAAATCAGAACACATGGTAAATCGGTTGTAAAATATACATTACATTTCATTGTTTCGCATTATTTCTAAAATTTGTCGCTTATTTGCTCCTCTTGATCTTAGAACATATTACAATTCACTGATTTCCTGAAAAGAATCCACCGTTTACTTACTTACTTACGTTTTCCCTCTTCTACCGTGAGGTGTAAAGTGTTGGAAAAGAGAGCGCCATACTTATCCTATCGGATGTCTTCCTCATGGCTTGGTTCCATTCTAGTCTTCGGTCCTTCAAAGATTCTCTAATGTAGTCCTCCTAGAGGACTCTGGGTAGTCCTGGAGGTCTGGATCCCTCGCTCTTAGTTTCCAATGCTTGTTGTGGTAGCCGATCTTCTCTCATTCGGGACATAGCCAAACCATCTTAGTTGGGACTGTTCTACTTGAGTCAACAGGGGTTGGGTTTCAAGGCCTTGACGTATCGTCTGGTTGCATACCATGTCTCTTCTTGTTACTTCAATCACCTTCCTCAGATACCTCATTTCTGAGGTTTCGATCTGTCTTTTGTGGATTGTAGTCATTGCCCATGTCTCGCATCCCTACGTCACGACTGGGATATAGATGGAGAGGTGTGATAAAATTAACCAATGTACAACGTTAAAATATCTCCAAAGATAAAATGTAGAAAAAAAATAATGCGTAAGCTACTAGAAGACATTATCGCCCATGCCGCGGGTCACTACCCGCCATGGAAATTAACTTGCTAGACGTGAAGGCAAAACGTTTACCCTTGTAGACGGGATGAGAACGAGCGATCAAAAAGAAAAAACTATGATACTGAAACACGTGCTTTAAACTAGCAAGGCTAAAAAAGACGCAATTCGGGGGAAAGGCAAAAAAACTTCACGTCCCCAAGTTGACACCAGGTAAAGAAATTTGACAAAAGGGACCTTAGCTATTATACGCAACAGTCATTTCTTGGACCAGCTTCTTTTACGGATACTTAGTCCTTTTATTTGAATTCAGCGGCAAACGCATTATAGAAGATGCTCGAACATATTTCAAAAAAAAACTAACAAACTATTGTGTACCTGTGAAAAGTAAACTTTTCTTAATATTAATGTTAGTATATAAAACCTAGCTGGCTGATGGCCCATCTTGATCAGAGAAAATAATATGCTTTCATTTTATACAGACGGATAGATAATAATGAATAAGTATTGACAAAAGACTGTGTTGTTATATCATATCAGCGAGCCGGACTGCAATTGAAGAAACAAAAAAAACATGTCACTAATTTTCAAAAAATTGCGGCCTTGAGACTCAAGTGCTAAAATTCTAGTTAGAATGAAAGAGAGGGGGAATTACGTGGAAAAGTTGTGGCTAAAAATAACTCTAGAGGCAGAATTCGTGTAGCGTAGGAAATGCATGTATAAACAAGTGTGTTTTGTAAAAAACGCAAGTAGAGACAGACGGACAACAGACAGGGCCAGAAGTACATACTTGGACTGAGGTATGACTGAATTGACCTTTTGGTAGGAGGTTTGAAATTTTGAAAAGGGGGAAAAAGGCGGTGATTGGCCACAGATAAACATATTATCGGCGCTCAGACCGCGCATTTTTTTTTGCCATTCATCATAAGTTGTCCAGTAGTAACACAGTAAATCTTTCAGTGGTGTGATTTCCCTTCCCAGAAAGCTAATTGCAATATTTAGAGGGACGCCATACTAGAGCCAGCAGCTCAGCTGAGTTTTGCTAGCATATTAACTGTGTTCTCTATTCATAATTCTGGTAAGACTGAAAGTATTTCTTTGTATATTTTAATAATAATTTGTTTTATGTTTCGATGTGAATTGATACTGCCATATCATAATCTATCCCTTACAACAAGTAAGGAATTCGCTTCTAGATCCCCAGCCCCAGTTCCAGGGTCTAGAGACAAACAAAATACATAAACCGCCAGCAAGGGGATTTGAAGGGCGGATCAAGTGTTGAGATCAGTGGAACATATTCAACTATCCTTTTCTATGGCAGGAAAGCTAATGAAAATATTTCAGAATATAGGTAGTCTTGGGGAACTTATACTATTGTGAAACCAACTTGGTAAGATGTGCTGTATGGTCAGAGAGATCTGACCCCGTCTATGTGGTGTGTTGTTTGTGTCTAGTGTTGAGTGTAGAAGGATGGCCCAGGAGGTAGAGTTCTGACCCATGACCCAAATACTTTTATTTCAGAACTGTGAGTTTTTTATTTTGGCACCAAAGTGTGTCAAATGCTGTGTTGTAAATACATATGTGAGGACCCCCGTGCCAGTACTAGCATTTGGAGGCAGTCAGCGCAGACCTTCGTATTGCCCAAAGCACGGAGAAGGTGGGGCGCAAGCATTTAAGATGACCAGTGTTCTTTACTCAGTCAGATAATAGTTCGGCGAGTATGGCCTGCTGGACATCATGTCACAATTAAGGTGGGATGTTCACGTTAAAACTTTGACACGTGAACCACTGTTATTCCCAGTGTTAGAACATTTACTACATGGGGGAATTAAACGGTTCGTATTTTTCCTATCAAAGTGATGGTTAGGGAATATGTTGGGTGGCGGGTGGATAGTTGTGCGGGTGGGTGGGGTTAGAAGCCACACACCGGTAACTATAGCAGATCCATTGAATCTGGTCCTCCAGAGACAATGTGTTTGGTACTTTCATGTTTTCACGGGAATATAAAACTCGTAGTAATATTATACTAGTATTGTAAAAAATTTTTCACTATGTACACACACCCTTTCATTTTATTATTCATATATTGGGCAATGCATTTCAGTCAAATTTTTCAATAACCAACTTTTTTCATATGGTTCTGACCCAAAATAAATCCTTGGTTCAGAACAAATAAAACTTAAAGAAAAATATTATCAAATTTGTTAAAATTGAGTTCTGGTTCAGTGTGTATTCTGTAAATTTTTAATAGCTTGAGTTAATTTCCTACGACATGTTCTATAAATTTATAATTTGTACAGTATTAAATATCTGGTGTCCTGTGTGGTTTTGTATTTCAACACCTTACTATTTCTACAGTACCCTGTTTGATTTTTAAAACGTGTAGCCATATTCATTAGTAAAAAAAAGATATGTGGTGAGGTCCGTAAAGGTGGTAGCAAGTGGGCCTTCTGTAACTTTTCTCAAGCCTAATTTATCCTCAGGTTGCATTAACAGCTGACCTCAGGCATCACACTATGGTAATATCCACAAACCATACAGTACCATCATTCTCCAGCAAATACATTACTATTGGGGCCTCGTCCGGGATGGGGGATAATTTGCATTTACAAGTAATATTTTGGATATCTCTGGCTGGTGCGGGAGAAGTTAGTTCCTTTGGTGGGGGTTACACTTTGTTTTTTTTGGAAATTAATTGGCAAGCGATGTCCCTTCATTTATTAGAGAAGAAAGTGAAATTAAAAGTTGGTGATGAATCTTTCACAGACCAGTGGGTAAGTTAAAATAGTTAACTGTGTCCTAATTTTGAGTAATTGACGTTTAGGATGATGATAGTAAGTGTAGAATTGAGCATGAGTTAGTGGTTGAAATTTTACCTTGATTCATTGTAAACCTTCTTGTGTGATGGTCGGAGCTAGCTAAGTTCCAGATTCTGCTGGCTGTTGGTCTAACGGCGAAGGATAATGGGAATGCATTGGTCAAGGTTTTAATTCAATTCATATGTAATCGGCACTGAAATGTGTGATCATGTGTATAAGTATAATTGACACGGGAAGAAAGAAGATTAGAAAAGAGAACCACCCCAGCGTACACACCCCCTGAAAGGAAAAATTAGAGTCTTGGAAAGATTTGCTAGAAGACTGAGATGAGGCTACAAATTGGTGGCTCGAGACTAAGAGGTTGCAAATATTGACGGCTCCGAGGCTATCGAGACAGAGCTTGCCAGATTGAGGCTGGACAAAAGAGGCTCTAAAGCTTTAGAGGCCAGGAAGGGGAATAAAGGTCCAGCCAACCAAGAAAAGGCCAGAAGTCCTAGAAGGGTTGCAAAAAGGCTTTGAGCTACGAAATTACGACTAATCCAGGCCGAGCTGGAGATTTGCTACAAGGCCAAGGGGCTCCTGGAAAATTGGTTTCTTTGCCAGCAGCCATTTTGACCTCAGATGCTACGCCCAGTCTGGGAGCACTCAACATCAGCTAATCGGGGTTTTCATTTTTAGGACCATTTTGTTGAAAAAATAGAACGAATGACTCCGAGGAGGTCGGTTACCTCGGGGACCGACCCGTTTTGAGTTATTAGCTACTACATCATGACCGTTACGACGCAGAGACGAGGTGGGCTGTTTTCTTAAAGTATATTCTAACAGGGACCTGCGAGAGGCACTTCTTATGGAAGTTCTTCGCAAAAATTGAAACAGAGGGCATGAACCCAAGATAAATTATGACTTGTTTATAGCTAGGGAATCGTTTATTGATGAGTCACGTTATTTAAATATTTGGTTTGGTATTGTGTGTCGTAAGATAATTTTAGACAATGCACAACAACTGTTGTTGGGGGAGACATACCACACCATTTTCTTCTGCACCAAGTTGGAGGAACTATTTGGAGGAAACTTGGTCGGCTCTGGGCCCTGAAGGACCCACCAAGTTTCTTAAGGACAGATGATCATAAGTAGATGCACATTTCGAGGTGTACCACGGTCCAGAACATGTAGAAAAACTAATGTTCTAATGGAACAACGTGTTCAGAGAGTTGGGGGAGGTTTTTAAAATTGCCGCTGACGACGGATCAGGCCCCAAGCCAGGCCAGAGTAACTAAGTGGCCATCTACTAAAAAAGAAAGCCACATAGAACCTTTTAAAGATCCACAGGCCATTTAAATTAAAATTTGAAAATACGAGTACAGTGGGTTAATATGGGGCAAAAGGGGGGGACAAAACTTTGTATGGCCCCAAGAAATAGATATGGACTATCGAATGAACAAGGAATCGAACAGTTCACAATGGACATAAAAAAATTCCATATTGAAGGAAATACCGGTTAAAGACCAAAGGAAACACAAAGTCTGGTCCCACTTGTTAAAAATGTGGTGGCAAGAAAGATTAAGCCATAACTAACCGACATTTGGTAGAAGGTAAACCTTTCCAAACAAAATCTTGCTTGCAATGAAGTTGCGGAGACCTCAATGGATTTAAGGTATAATCACCTAATGGACAGCAAGCGAACCTTATAACCACCCCAGGTTAGTCCCACGAGGATGTTAATTTGCTTATTAGGGGTCACTAATTTATAAGGTGCCTTTTTTGATACAAGGTTTGGTTTATGATTTCCCAGTTGTTGTAGGTTACTTAGCCCTAGTGCGAACCACACAAGTACATGCCTGATATACCACAGAAAACACTGTTCGGAAATTTTATCAGAGCGGGCAATAAGGACCTTACCATTCACATGACAACTTACCATCGCTAAGGATAACGGTTGACTGTATAACTCTGCTATGGTTGGACAGGGAGGAAATCAGAGGCAGAAGCACGTGGATTGTAATGAACCAAATTCTTACCCTCTGATATTGGGGTGTTAGTTAACACGGTCCTTCTTTGGGGCTATTCTCACCAGAGAGAGAACCTAGTGCATTCATGGCGACAGCTGCACTGACCAGGTCACACAGAGAAGAAGGAGGGACAAGTAGGTGAAAACCCTGATAAAAATGCGTCCAATCCTAAGTGGAGATGCCAGGGGGGGAGGGCCGCAGGCTCAACGGCTTTAAAGCCCTAGGAACCACCTCAAGCAATAGTTGTTAAAAAAAAATTGCACCCAATGCCACCCACCACCTTCCCGAGGCAAAATGGTACGGGAATTTTTCTCATTGGACAGATGACTAGATTCCTATATAGGAAGACCCGGAAAACTAGATACCACTATGGTACTCGGGGGGGACCAGTTGGTTCTTCTTCCCAAGGTCATTATAGGGCGAATTTAGTATTGGAGGACTCCAGGAGCATGCTGATTCGAAAAAAAAAGGTCCATCTGGTGCCTTCAGCGCAACAGAGACAGCGATATGTTATAGCTTGTCATTACTTCTGGCAGGGGATTAATCGGCCGTTCCCCTATAAAAAGGATATCGTCAAATCCTGTCCCAGGATTCGTCAAAGGTTTGTATCCAAAGCACTTAGGGAACTGCTCCTGCCAACCTCTAGGGGGGAAATTTCCTATTAGGGCGAACACCTTTTGACAGAGGAAAAATTGTGCAGTGGCTCCTACTTCGAAATAGGCGACCCACTCACTTCTGGTTTACCTGGAAGGGAAAACAGTTGCGTCTTTCTCGGACAGTCGGTATGTACTTCAACTTAGACTAATGATGGTAGGGTCGAAGACACTCACTTTTAGCCCACGTACAGTCTTGAGCCTTGCCGATGGATTTTGAAATCACTGATCCCAGCATTCTTGCCAACGTTATTAGGATCTACATCGCCAACACACCAATATTTACCCCATTGATTTCAGTGACACACCCCATCTACCCTTCTTTCCCATCTCAGGATACCCACATAGCTGTTAGATCAGTCATCTAGGACTTACAATATTCACGGCAGCGTAAGAGTTGCGCTTCACACGCTTATGTAACTATATGTGCACTGTTTTGCCTGTGTAGGATTCTCACGTTCAGCGTGTGATATGTTGCCCGGCCTCACCGTCCCATCCACAATAAATTCCGGCCTTGGCGTAATACTGTGTAGTTTCTATTGTCACAATGTATCCCTCGTATTTCAATTTCCATGCAGTAGTGCAGTCTCTGGACATTCGAGCTTTGAAAAGAAAAGTCCGGATTGTCAGTCATCAAGGTTCCTATAGTCTTCAATCTTGCTTGCGTTAGTAATGGCAAGCTGTAAACCCTGTCGACTGTCGACGCTCGTCTCAGAGCCCATACGTTTCACCGGGATACCTGTGTCCCTAGCATGTGATGTAGTCTAATTGACATTTTATTGGCCGTAAATAGCAGAGTATGCGGATAAGGTCCGTTACCGCATGCACGGCCTGTATATAATTGGCTGATGTGGTCCATTCAGAAGCTCTTTAGGCTACGCAAAGCAAGTATGAGAAGGCGGTATTCAGAAGGTGACTGTATATGCCCTCAGATCCGGGTTATCATTACTCTGTTGAATCGATAACGAACTGACCACTGTTTGGGGGGTAAGATGGGGGGGGGAGAGAGGGGGTTGGATGGGGTGTCAACTGGCTGGACTTTTTATTTCGCGTATTCTTGGGTGAGATTAAGGCAGAGCCACAGGAACTGATCAAAACATTGTCAAGCTCAATTTTTAACCATGCGACGCCACAAAGTGTCCCAGAGCACGCGACTGGCTAGCCATCGGGAACCACCTAGTAAGACCACACCCCTGCCCTTTCTTCTCCGGCTACCCCCCCGCCCCCCCCCCCCCCCCCTCCCCGAGACTAAATTAAAATTGCCAATAAATAGTTATATTATTACAAAAATATTATTGGCACCCTGGGTCCATATTACGGGAAGTCCAAGAGAGAGGATGAGGTTGTCTTCTCATCTTATCAAACTTATGTGAAAATTGACAAAAAATGGGAAGCTGGAGGGTAAACTTACCAAGGACTAAGTTTGAAACATGTTAAACCTCGAAGTTAACAGAAGTATTTTATTAGGGGCACAAAAGACAGAGACACTAGTCTCCAGGAGAAGGTGCACTACCAGGCACCTTATAATTACAACTGGGGCACTCAGTCAGCAACCTTACTAGATGTCTAGAACATGACTAATAAAATTGACTCATCCTCATGCAGAAAGTATTTATAATGTAATCCTGTTTAAAGAAGTCCTTGTTGAAAATACACCTAAGCTCAGGAAAAAAAACTGTCAGTAAGCACATCGCATGAACTGCAAAAGGAACACTCACCAGGACAATGAGAGTTCAACAGGTTCTGAGCACAGGAAAAAAGTCAGTAAAGATTGTATCAGAGGGAGAGGTTCATACAGGTTATGGGGAACTGACTGAATTAAACAGGCAAATTTAAAACAATTTTGCTACAGGTCATGACCATTATGACAATACTGGATAGACTCAAACCCAAATCTGTATGAGAGCCTTATTCTATTTCCGTCTCGCGAAGGAAGAACAGGCATTTGAAGGAAGAATGAAATAGATTGTTATTTCCTGTTGGTAAGGTGGGGAGTTTGTTCATCTATTTCCGCAACAGTGAATCATCTTTTCCTAGCTCCTAAGTGTCGTTTTGTTGAAGCGAAAAAAACCGTCTCTGGGGAACACCAGACTGTGCATAGAACTTACAGGAAACTGAATGCTGTCACACGCGCCTAAGGACAAGTGGATTCCCTTTTTACACAGAATCACAAAAACAGTTATTTTTGCACCTGATTAAACACAAGGGCAAAATATACTTTTCAAAGGTGGATCTTAGTAAAAAGGCTAACTTACCCGAGATTCCAGTGAATAGCATGCAAGTGAGTGCCTTATTTGGCTTTTTTTTATAGCACTGTCGGATCGGGACTGCATTATGTAAATTACAATAGGCTACCGCATTGACGGGGACTGAAAAAATGCTCCTCGAGTGTATTTTCAAAGGATGATGCACGCCTCAAATTGTTGGATCCCCCTGAATAACCCATGTATTCACGAACTTTCAATGGATGGATATTTCTCGTCGCCACAGAGACATCTTGAAGAAAAACACAATTGGACCCACCCGTATATAAAAATGACTTCATTTCTCTCCCAACCCAGGCTTTAGGGAGGCGATAAAATTAACTGCTAGGCCATAACCTAAAATGTTGTATTGGATCCCCGCATAGAGTCCCTGGGAGATTCTTGGGACTTGCCATACTGTATATCAGGGTAACATGACCCCTGATCCCAAGAACTTGGAAAAACTGCAGAGAGCACCTAGACCACAAACAAAAAAAAGGACGTGCCCTTCGCGATCATTCGTGTGACGTTCGTTATTGCGGATTTTATCAAAAATACATCAAAGATTTTAACTCTATTTGTGCTCCTCTGACTGATCTGACTCGCAAGGGACTTCCAGATAAAATTATTTGGACTGCGCAAAGTGAATTAGCGTTCCAAGACTTAAAGGAAAAACTCACTAGCAAGCCTATTCTCAAAACTGCCGATGGATTTGGACACAGGACTTTGTCGTAAGAAAAACAGATGCAAGTAATGTTGGGGGTCTCCGGGGCGGCCTTCGGATTGCAACATGAGTCATATTAACCTGTTGGGGAAACTGAACCCTGGTCGCTTTATGCCTTAGCAGGCAAAGTGAAATTAAGGCAGGCCCCCGGATTACAATGGAATATTAACTCCACAGCGAAAAATAAGGAATGTTTAGCGTTAATCTGGGCAATGTTATACAAGCAAGTTTCAACAATCTTATCTCGTATGGTAGGGGACCTTTTGTGGTCCAGAAGGTTCATTCAGCCTCCCTCGTTATATTCTTTATCTTCCAGGGGGCCACCTAAGCATGAAATCGCAAGTATATGCTCGGATCGGTGGTCTTTAATTGCTTCAAACCCTTAATACAGTTTAGTTATCCATAACTAATCCAGGCAAATTGGGATTATCGACGTGCATGTGTTATAAAGTAGGCATAACACTGTGATAAAAAATTTGGGAGTCTAAGTGGACCCAGGGCCCCGTTGACGGGCTTATAAGGTAAATTTTATCTCTTTGTGTATATCACTTGGTTTGGGGAACTTTTGCCGTAGGCTTGTTTTCAACGTGGGGAGTCCTGTGTGATACATTTCAAACCATGTTAACATTCTTTAAAAATTAGCTAACAAAGTTAAAATTGTAGAGAATACTAATATATATCTTAATTGAGTAAAGACTCACTAGACAGGACATGATTAGCCCATTCCCGAGGGTTCACTACCCCGACCATGGGTAAATTAAACTTCGCTCTAGCGACGGTCGACAGGCAATTTCGTTTTACCAAATTGTAGACGGGATAAAGAAAACGGAGAATCAAAAATAAAAATCAATGGGTGTACACACCCTGAAAACGTGCTTGATCTAATTAGCTAGGGCTATATAAAAGGGGGGGGGAACAGCAATTGGTGGCGGAAAGGTAAAAGGAAAAAAAAAATTCACGTCACACCAGTATGGGACACACAAAGGTTTAAAAAGATAAATTGACCAAAAAGGGAACCTTAGCCTATTATTTACGCAACAGTCACATTTCTTGGGGACAGATTTTTTACGATACTTAGTTACCTTTTATTTGGTATTCTGCGGCAAAAACGCATTGATACGTCAGATGCTAGAACATATTTCGAAAAAAAAAACCAAAACTAACCTTGAAACAGTATACTTTTTACTTAATTAATAATGTTAGGAATATTAACAAACAGCTGGGCTGAAAAGGACCATTCTTGAGCACCGAGGAAATAATATCGCTTTCCATTTATACAGGGACGGATAGGATAATTAATGTAGATATTGACTATAATTAAGGGACCCTGTTGTTCATATTTTTTTTTTTTTCAGCGATGCAGACCTAGCATTGAAACACAAAACATCCCGTCACTTACATTTTCATAAAAAAATTGCCCCGCGGCCTTGAGAGTCTTCTAGTTGCTTAAAAAATATAGTTTTGATTGAAAGAGAGGGGGATTTTAGTGGAAAAGTTTGTGGACTAAATAATTTCTACTTCTAGAGGGCAGGATTTCGTGTTGGAATTGGAAATTGCTTAGTATAACAACATGTCGTTGTTTTTGTAACAATAAAATCGCCTAAGTTGACACTGGACGGGACATCAGTTCGCAACTGAATAATATTACATACTTGACTGTGGTTATGGACACTGACAATTGGACTTTTGGGTAGGAGAGTTTGTAATTTGAAAAAGGGGGATAAAAGGGTCACAAGGTGTTTGGACAATCCTGATTTAAAACATTATTAATCGGCGCTCAGGGAACGCGCCATTTTTTTCTGCCATTAATAATAAAGTTGTCACCCAGTTAGTAGACACAGTAATTTCTTCAGGTGCAATTGGTGTTTATTTCCACAGACACGCTTGAATTGCAATATCTTTAGGAGGGGAGTCGCCCACTTACTAGAGGCAGCCAGCTCCAAGCTGAGTTTGCTGCTAGCATATAACTGTGTTCTCTATTCTTAATTCTGGGTCTAAGGGGTCATGAAATGTATTTCTTTGTATAATTTTTTATACTTGTTTTAATGTTTCGAGTGTTTTGGACTTCTGCCATTCTTAAATATCAATAATTCTATCCCTCTTACTAATAAGTAAGGATTCGCTTATAGGCATACCCAGCCACCCAGTTCAGGGGGTTTAACCGAGAACCAAACAAAAATTACATTAAACGCCACGAAGATAGGATTATGAAGGGCGGATCAAGTGTTGATGAGAGCAGTGGGAACTATACATATCTCCTATTCCTATTCTTACGGCAGGAAGGGAAGTTCCTGGAACATATTTCAGGCATTAGGTAGGTCTTGGGGTACTTATACTATGTGGGAATCCCAACCTCTAGGTAAGATGTGCTGTAATGGTTCAGTGAGATCTGGGGGGGGTGGGGGATGGGGGATCCCCGTCTAATGTGGTCGTTGTTGTGTTAGTGTTTGAGTGTAGAAAGTGGGCCAGGAGGGTACGAGTTTTCTGGAACCATGGACCAACAATACTTTTATTTTCAGAACGTGTTGAGGTTTTTTATTTTGGCAACCAACTTGGTGTCCAAATGGCTGTGTTGTAAAAATACAAAGTGAGGGACAAGTGCAAGCTATAGGCATTTTGGGCAGAGCGAATTATGAATTCTAATTGCCCCATAGCACGGGCACGAGGTGGGGGGCCACCAAATTCCTGCCACCAGATATAAACATACCTCATGTCAAAGAGTCCACGATGTGGGGGGTCATTGGCATGAAATGGACCATTGATCCTTAATCGTAGTGTTGGTTTCGTTACATCACAATCGTTTGTTTTCCCATTAATCAAACCTAGTATACATACCAAGTTGGGTCACTGATAAAACTTAGTATTTTTTCACTATCAGTAAATGGGGGGGTCAAATGTTTGCGTTAGTCATTTAGACTCGGGAGTGTGTTAGAAGCAACCCCATATAACTGCAAAATCCATTAATTCGTTTCTACAGAGAAAATTAACAAATAATACAAAAGTTCAAGTAACTCACATCAAACTAGTCTTGTAAAAATTTCATATGTTTACACACACCTTTCATTTTACTTTATTGCCCATTATCTATTTCATGCATTTTCATTTCATAATTTCAAAATACCCTCTTCATTTATGTTCTGGACCAAAATAATACTTTGGTTTCAGAACAACAATTTATAAACTCTAAAGGGACAAATTTAAAATATCAAACTTTTTTAAAAACAGCTTGGAGTCTTTAGTTCAGTGGTTTTTTAATTTTGTGTTAATTAGTATTAGGGACTTATTATCTCTCAATATCTGAAAGTATGTGCGTTGTTTGTATATACTAATTACAACACTCTTACATTTCAGTACCCCTAGGATTTTTTAACCGTAGCAACACCAATCTCATTTGTAAACAAATAAAAAAGAATATGTGTGAGGTCGTACGTAAGTAGAGTAGCAAGAAGGGCCCTTCTGTAAATTCAACGCATGTACATTTATTCTCAGCCCCCCGCCCCTCCCCCCCCCCCCCCCCCCCGCCACCCCCCGCCCCCCACCCCCCCCCCCCCCCCCCCCCCCCCCCCACCCCCCCCCCACCCCCCCCTCACCAGCTGACCTCATGCATCACACTAGGTAATATCACAACCATACAGTACCATCAAATCCACTACAAGAGGTATATAGCTATCTTCGTCTTCTTGCCAGCTTCTCTTCTGCTGAAGAATCCTCGCTTTATGGCCTGAAACAGTCTCCCATCTGCTGCTGTTCGGGTAGCCAACTCTTCTTTGATACCTCCTTGAAAAAGAGAAAGCATTAACTTTTTTTCATCAAACTTGCAGTGTGAAAATTACGTAAAAGTAGTGCGCATAGATTAATAGATTCAAATATCTGGGCGTGTTAATAACATTGCACAGATGATGCATCTCATTTGCATAGAATTTTTTTTTTTTTTTTGATTTGATGATGAGCAATATCCCGTTCAACCTCTGATGGGCTATAGTGTATATTTTGTTTTCAATGACCTTCATTTCCTGCAAGCCATATGTATTATAAGAGCCGAAAACAACATTTCATAAAATGAAAGCAGCATTCCATAAAAATTGTCAGTGGAAGTATGAAAGAGAGCTCTTCAGTCCTAACACATGAAAGTGTGTCATGGACAAGTAGTAAACAAGTAGGAAAAGCACTGGAGACCATCGAGGCGTGGTTTTACAGAAGAACGTTAAACATAGCATGGACAGTTAACAATGGAGTATAATGTGGTTTATACAGAAGAACGTTAAAACATAGCATGGACAGTTAAACATGAGTAATGTGGGTTTTTACAGAAGAAACGTTAAACATAGCATGACCCCCCCCCCACAGTTTTAACAATGAGGTCATGTGTTTTACAGAAGAACGTTAAACATAGCATGGACAGTTAACATGAGTAATGTGGTTTTACAGAAGAACGTTAAACATAGCATGGACAGTTAACATGAGTAATGTGGTTTTACAGAAGAACGTTAAACATAGCATGGACAGTTAACATGAGTAATGTGGTTTTACAGAAGAACGTTAAACATAGCATGGACAGTTAACATGAGTAATGTGGTTTTACAGAAGAACGTTAAACATAGCATGGACAGTTAACATGAGTAATGTGGTTTTACAGAAGAACGTTAAACATAGCATGGACAGTTAACATGAGTAATGTGGTTTTACAGAAGAACGTTAAACATAGCATGGACAGTTAACATGAGTAATGTGGTTTTACAGAAGAACGTTAAACATAGCATGGACAGTTAACATGAGTAATGTGGTTTTACAGAAGAACGTTAAACATAGCATGGACAGTTAACATGAGTAATGTGGTTTTACAGAAGAACGTTAAACATAGCATGGACAGTTAACATGAGTAATGTGGTTTTACAGAAGAACGTTAAACATAGCATGGACAGTTAACATGAGTAATGTGGTTTTCATGACAGACGCCAATGTGCAAAGGAAGCTTATTCCTTAGGTTTAGAAGAAAGTGGCCGGATAAACGTTGACACAGGGCAGGATTTTTAAAGATACACCAACATTTACGAGAAATTTTGTCATAAAAGAACTATTAATTAGTAAATTTCCTTTCCATTAGATCAGTATCCCTTCTTCCCATGTCATTCAGGAAGGTTACTCAGTGGCTTCATAATTACTGCATCCATATAATTTTTACTACAAAGATCAAATGATGGTGACCTGTAATAAAATGACCAAAGTAAAAACTATGCCGTCTGTAATACATGTACAAGAAAGAGCATACTATAATTAAGAACCTGTCAATTTTGACGGGTTACATACTAGTAAATAAAGATTCTCCATGACAGAGAAGCAGCATGTTTTTGATGGGTTACATAGTAGTAAATAAAGATTCTCCATGACAGAGAAGCAGCATGTTTTTGACGGGTTACATACTAGTAAATAAAGATTCTCCATGACAGAGAAGCAGCATGTAATAAACATAAAATATATTTAACAAAGAGACTACAAATTATATTACAATGTTAAAATAGACAGTGTTCCAACAGCTAGAAGATGTAGAGATTGCAGAAGACTATTGGCAGCAAATCAAAACGGTATGGAATGAGACCTGTGAAGAAATACTGGGGAAAAGGGAACGACAACAAAAAGCATGGATAACAACATAAACCGTTAATAAGATAAAAGACAGAAAATACTAGAAATCAGATTTAAACACAAGGAAAACCAGAAGTTCCAAAGCCAAGGCTCAAGAAGTGTACACAGAAGCAAACAAAGAAGTAAACAGAAATATCAAAAGAGACAAGAGGAAGTAAATTGAAGAGTTGGCAAGAGAAGCAGAAGATGCTGCAGCCAAATGAAACATTAGAGAACTGTATAACAGCACAAAAAGCTAACAGGGAAACAAGTTGCCCCATAAAAGACAAGAATGGAAAACTGCTCAGCAATATACAAGAGCAAATGAAGAGGTGGAATTTGATATTTTGATGACATTCTCAATAGACCAGCTCCACAAAACCCGCCGAACAACCAGCCAGAGGCCATTAAAGCAGATATCGACACGGCTACAGAGATGTTGTACAAATAACTTGGTAGTCTGGGAAAAGGAAGAGATACCAGCAGCACTGAAGGAAGGACATCTGGTAATACAACACTTTTTGACGTGTTTTTATTCAGATACACAGAAAACATAAGCAATTGAAATTTTAATTAACCGATATACACATTATGAATATATGATTAAGAAGGATGCAAATAGCACTAGTTAAGTGTATTATCTTCAATATACATCATATAACCTAACTATAACCAGCCTGGGTTTCTACACTACACTTGTGTTTATTAATGGAACAACAAATTGTCTTGTGGTACCCGAGAATCTCTTGTACTTTCACTTTCTTGAATTTATATCAGGTTTCTATTAGAGCTTCTGAGAGACTTTCTAATCCGATGTTTTTATGTTTCCTTACTCTCAACAACATTTCTGAAGGTCACAATAATGTCAATGACTTCCATGTTGTCTTTCTCAGCCAGCCTTGACCTTCAGGCCTCTTGTGGTTTCCGAGGTGTTTCTGAGGAGGCAAAGAATGTGTCCACTCATCTGTCAGGCATGTCGTAGAAGGAGACAAAGAATGTGTCCACTCATCTGTCAAGCATGTCGTAGAAGGAGACAAAGAATGTGTCCACTCATCTGTCAGGCATGTCGTAGAAGGAGACAAAGAATGTGTCCACTTATCTGTCAGGAATGTCTAGAAGGAGACAAAGAATGTGTCCACTCATCTGTCATGCATGTCGTAGAAGGAGACAAAGAATGTGTCCACTCATCTGTCAGGCATGTCGTAGAAGGAGGTAAAGAATGTGTCCACTCATCTGTCATGCATGTCGTAGAAGGAGACAAAGAATGTGTCCACTCATCTGTCAGGCATGTCGTAGAAGGAGACAAAGAATGTGTCCACTCATCTGTAAAGCATGTCGTAGAGGGAGACAAAGAACGTGTCCACTCATCTGTCAGGCATGTCGTAGAAGGAGACAAAGAATGTATCCACTCATCTGTCAGGCATGTCGTAGAAGGAGACAAAGAATGTGTCCACTCATCTGTCAGGCATGTCGTAGAAGGAGACAAAGAATATGTCCACTCATCTGTCAGGCATGTCGTAGAAGGAGACAAATATGAGATTCAGCATAGCGCTGGTAACCTCACTACCAAAAATAAATTGCTAAAGAAACAACTGCTGTATTCTGTGATAAAGATCACACATTTATTAATAATGTCTTTATTTACTTGTTTCAACCTGACCACACAGTATTTACCTACACGGACATTAGATTACTTATACTCACCTGTGTGGTGCTCAGCTCGGTATTTGACAACAGATTTAGATAGAAGAATAGAGAAATTAGACATAAGATGTTATAGAAATATTCTCAGACAAACGTCCATTGACCGTGTATTAAAAGAAACACAATCAGAAATGCTATTGGAACATATAAAACACGTACAGTTTAGATGTAAACAAAATGTGAGCACTCGAAAACCTTGTATTTAGAGACTTTCTGTGTCGCGCTAATCATACTGGAACCACATAATAGTGATAACATATAACAAAATACTAAACAAACAAGGCAAATACTAATCACATACAGGAGAAACATATAAATAAATCGTCAAACCTCCCCTCTTTTATAAACAGATTTTTCAAGGGAGGTATCTTTGTTTTCAAGGGAGGTATCTTTGTAGAAGAAGAAACATTTATATTTAAGAAAATAAATCAATCAAATAACAACTGACGTCATTGGACGATTTTTATTTTCTTCTCAATTATTTCTATTGTCTTTGTAATTGTTATTGTTGATCATAATAGACGTCATTGCACTCTGGGCAAACCTATAGGTGCTCAATCTCCCTCTACAAATGACGATGGGTATGAATGTTAATTGTTCCTGTTGTGCGCTGGTTGTATACACGACAGAAGTATTCTTGAATGCACACGTCCTTGCTAGCCTTGCGTTTGATGACTGATATTGGTCCCGAGCAATTCTGTTGTGGGTTCATTTTAGGTTTTATCTTCACATTTCTGTCTTATAGTTAATCTTTATTTTCTTCCACTTCTTCAACCTAATAAGTTTTTGAAGCTAGCTGTTTGGTAGAAATAGTAACATTCGCTTTTGTATTCGTGTCAATTACTTCAAATTTATTTCAAACTTGAACGAAACTTATAAACTGAGATATTTGATTCAACGCCTTGACTTGACGACCTTACGTTTATATTCAACGAAACGTGTACTTAAAATGAATAAGTTTACTCGACACATACTTTTATCAAAGAACGACCAACGTCAATATCAAACAACGATCATAGTCCTTAAAGACGAGCCAATCATTTCAAATAATTTTTCTTTAGTGCACAAATACATTGACATCGCCTTTGCTTTATAACGATACTCCATGAGTTCAAGTATAAATATATTCATAACGTACAATCCATTTCCACACACATGTCATCACTTTTATAAAGTCCAGACGGCGTTTATCTATTTATTAGCTTCGTTCAAGAACTTTGGTATTGTCGTAAGTTTTTTAAAGATAGGCTTTATTGTTATGGTCCCAATCGAGCAGAGGTGACATGGTGAAATCTAGGTGAGAGAAAGGTGTGAGAAATAGTCCTGTTTACGAGGATTACAGAGTGTAGGAAAAATTACAGTCTTGGATTGAGTAATTGCTCAATCCAACCTATCTAGTACGACACCCTTAAATGGAGACGTATTTTTTCCACTTTTGATGCTGGTTCAAATACACTATCCTCTCGTACGCACACACAAACAATTTTGTGACATCAATACGTACATACGTAGAAACGAACAGGTAACTATGGGCACATATAATGGGGCAGGGGGAGATTTTGACCAACACTAAAATCTTAAGGTTTATTTAGTTTATTATAACTTTAGAAAAGTAAAATAGGTTACAACTGTGAATACATCGTTATCATGTCATCAGGTGAAATTATAGTTACATAAAGGGAAAATAAGTAAACAATATATATATTCTCATAGACCCTCCCTCTGGAACATGGAAAAACTAGGAAAAGGATCCCACCCGAGGTTGTTCACCCAACAGATCAAACAAAGGATTGACAATGGGAGTGGGCTTAGTCGGGACGGGTAACCGGTATGTCCTTTCTTTAACTATCCCGTGGGCCTTCAGGCTAATGAGAGATAGATAACAAAGAAGGTGTTATATTAGTATTAACTTAAGAAATAAATGCTTTCGTTCCGTTCCCACTCTCAACATTCGCACAGTGAGCGCTCACAACAGGCAAACTTACCCTCTGCCGACACAGCACACGTCCAAGGAATTTATCAAAACACAAATGTAATTACAGACTATTATATGTCATGTTAATTTTGTCCCGTACAGCCACAGAAATCTCCGTATAGGCACTGCTAATTTTTTCTCGGAGATTTCGCTGGATGGGTGCGTTGGTTTATAATTTTTTCTGGCGGGTCTTCTTCGTCGGATTTGCAGGTATTAAATTGGCAATAACTTTGTTTCTAGGATTCTGTCGTAATGACTGGGGAAATATCTCAAACAGCCGAATGTTACTCCCAGGCTGTTCTTGGAATGAAATAGCCGTAAAGGTTCTCTGTAGAAGTTGGTGGTTGGAATAATGTTTACTGTCATCTGAGTTTAATTGAATAAATTTCGTGCTGTCAGTTCTGCCTCATCAGGCCAGGTAACTTTATAGAATTAATATAATATATCTGGTATTGTTCCGTTCCAGTTAAATTTTTAACACAAGTGACCACTTGACCGTTCTGGTTTTTTCGAAGGACTTATAAGGGTCTCCAACAATCAGATTTTGGTATAGTCCATGCTATTTTGTTTGGAACATATATGTTAAGGTCAAAGGTAAGAAAATCTTAGTATGTTGTGGGACAGATTGAATTTTTGAATTATGTTACTTGCTTGCCGATTAGGAATCGATTTGTTAAAAATATCTTCTCCTAGAGTCATGAGACAGAGTACAAGAAAAGCGTGAAGAACGCTGTTTATCTCTAGTGTTGAGATATATTTATCTTGTAGTGTTTTGAGCCGGGGGTGATTAGCTCTCGCGGCTAAGCGGCATGTATTGTGAGTGGTGTTCTAAAAACAACTGAGTCTCATGACAGGGGTTCACAGGGTGTGCCCTGTGAGTGTGCTGTCAGAAGTGTGTGTTTTTGGGCGTAGACCGGTGTGGTCGCAAGCCCTGTGTTTTCTAAGTGTATGGCGGTGTTTTCCTAAGGGAATGCCTGATCAGGGCTATAGAAATGTGTAAGGCCATAATTAATATAACTGCCGTGTTGTGCAGTCTTTGAGTAGTTTGAGACATGTAGAGATGTGTAAGGCCATAATTAATATAACTGCCGTGTTGTGCAGTCTTTGTGGAGTTTGAGACATGTAGGAATGTGTAAGGCCATAATTAATATAACTGCCGTGTTGTGCAGTCTTTGAGGAGTTTGAGACATGTAGAGATTTGTAAGGCCATAATTAATATAACTGCCGTGTTGTGCAGTCTTCGAGGAGTTTGAGACATGTAGAGATTTGTAAGGCCATAATTAATATAACTGCCGTGTTGTGCAGTCTTTGAGGAGTTTGAGACATGTAGAGATTTGTAAGGCCATAATTAATATAACTGCCGTGTTGTGCAGTCTTTGAGGAGTTTGAGACATGTAGAGATTTGTAAGGCCATAATTAATATAACTGCCGTGTTGTGCAGTCTTTGAGGAGTTTGAGACATGTAGAGATTTGTAAGGCCATAATTAATATAACTGCCGTGTTGTGCAGTCTTTGAGGAGTTTGAGACATGTAGAGATTTGTAAGGCCATAATTAATATAACTGCCGTGTTGTGCAGTCTTTGAGGAGTTTGAGACCGGTGGAGAATTTGTATGCCAGATGCATTTGAGTTATCATGAATTGTGTCTTTGTTGGATGTCATCGTGACTTCGTTGTGTGTTGTAACGTAATAAAACAGTATCGAACTGTTCCAGGGTTTACAACCTTTATTGACATCCATGACTCGTACGTGAGCTGTGTGGTGAGTGACAGTGCACACAGTATTCAACAGACAAATCACGTTTGCAACAGTGTGTGGGCGATAATAAACATTCCTCAATACCAATGACCCACACTCAATGCACAAGCATAAAATGATTTATCAACAAATATCGAACCATCAAATTAACCCTATTATCTCAGTTGGTGGACCAAACCAACGGGTCGTAACGTATACATCCACGGAACATTTCCGCGTTTGAAAATTATTACTACGAGAACTCAACGAATTCATAAAATAGCCTTGTGTAGGCGTGGCCTAAATATCATGTGCTTCAGAAGTCTTGAATCCTGGTTAGCGTTTTGCCTGAGTGGGCGCAGTTAAGAAAGCACGCACGCCTCATCCAAGTTCCTGCTAGTAATTTCATGCCTGTAGACCAAAACAACGTCTGCAAGTGGTCACGAAAGTTCAAGTACACCTGTAACACTATTTCTACCAACATTTGTAACGGGTTGTGGACTGATTCCTGCGATAATCGGCTTACCTGTGCCAGTTATCAACGATCCTCAAGTTCAAGATGTCATGATACACGGGGCAGATTGTGCCGTTGTACATCTACGACTACAGAGGAGTCCAAGACTTGCGGGTTAGTATGCTGTATAATCGGTTCCTGTCATGTTGTGCATTGTTGAGACACACATCATATTGAAGCGAGTCCTGGAGGGAAAAGAAGTTTTCCTGTGCCTTCCCGCAGTGGAGTGTTTTATCTGAAATCTTTTCTTTGTGATATCCAGTGTCCTTGGCGGAAAGGATCAGGGTCATTTTCAGAAGTGATAAGTGGTTTTTCTATTGTCGTGAATTTGTGTTGCTTTCATGTATGCCGTCGAGATCCGTTCCTTGAATTTCACATTACCTATTCTATTTGATATCTCTGTTGTTGTTTATTGTCGATTATCTATATCGATAGATTATAGGTTTGATTGAATGAGTAATTTTAATTGCTTTACTGGTACCGATTATATTGACTTTCTGATAATGATATGACTTGAAAAAAGGTACAATAAGAAAAAGGAATTGGTTGATACAGAATTGGGGGGTAGATAATAATAATCTCATTTCTTGACAATATAGTTTTAGCTTGACTGTGAGCTGGACTGGGAACGGTAATTGTCCAACTCAATAATATGTATATAGGTGATTACATATTATACAGTGAAAACTCGATTTGATTAAGTCACTAGGGAGTCTAGATATTGATAGGGATCCTGATTGATAATGAATGGCCTATATTGGAATATTTATTGGTAGGGTTGAAGCTAGGAGATGATGATAATTTTTTGGGTACAGGCACAGCTCTTGAAGCCGAAAAAGTAATGGGTACAAATTTTTGATTTAATGTGTGTCAAGAGGCCCTAAGATATTTTTGCTAGGGACAAATTTTCAGTCTCATCCTCATTTAAAGCAATGGGCAGAGGATTTTTGGCTTGGTTATTAAATTACCTTCGTTCATTTGCATTGTACCACTATATGAATGTTTAAACATGTGATCTTATAGTAAGAAAATATATACAACGTTAAAATTTTCTACGGCATCTCTGGGTTACAATCAGGGAAAAAAAGTTAGAAGATGAGGAAGTAAGAGTCAACAGACAGGAAATAGAAAAAAGTGTTCAAAGAATATTGCTGAAGAGAGTAAACTTCAGAAAAAGTTGGCTAAGCTCACAGATGATTTGGATAAATCAAACTCGGCACTTGCTGGGGTGCACGCAAGTTTGAAGTCTGCAGTAAGCGAAATCAAAGAGTTGAAAACTCAGTTGGAAGATAAGAGGGAACTTGAAAAGTCCTATAATAAAACACTTGTTGGTCTATTAAAAACTATTTAAACATTGTCCTCGGTCGCCAAACTTAAAGAAAAGAATGCGGTATTACCAGAAAAAGGGTTATTGAGCTTTATAAATAGCCAGGATAGTGAAAACAAAGTGCACTACAGGATAGAGTTGACACAGAGGAGAACAAATAAAGAAGTCAATTGAGGAAAAAGAGATTAAAAGAGGTATAAAGGCTGAGAAGTAGAAGATGGGCTAGAATTCAGTAATTTGAATAAGAAGCTCTAGTGATGAAATTTTCACCATAAACAGGTTGAAATAACAAATCTTAGAAGGAGAAGTAGGGATGGTCTTCTTGATTTTTTTCTTAGAACAAGAACAGGTGTTCTACTGTGCATGTTTGACAGCGATTAGAAAGAAAAATTGTTTTTAAACAAGCCACTACTGCAATAAAAGGGTCAGCCAATACACTTTATGCTGACAGGACAGGTAAGACAAAATTGGAAAAACGGATCCTTTCGTGGGGGAAATTATAATTTCACAGAATTTATGTGAACCCAATATAACCATTATATTCAACAATTCTAACCCCACCCCCTCCCTTTAAACTCAAATCAACCCATCC
>JAMPIV010020158.1:0-76942 GCA_024509875.1 Oreohelix idahoensis | reverse complement strand
TCACGCTTTTATTCCAAACTGCTTATCTGAATGTCTTATATGATAATTTATATTTACATCTCTGCATCATGCGGTAATATTTACACTGCTCCATTATGCTCCCAGGGACCTGTGAGATGACAAGGAAAGAACAAGAATATAAGCCTCATGCATGTCGTACAAGGCAACCAACGTGAGTTCTTGCATGGAGCTGGCAGCCCTTTTATGTGAAACAAATCGCTACAGAAACCCTGGCTTCAGGAGTGTTGTGCTTTAGCCTTATACAGGCTTCCTTTAAAGAGATAAACTGCTGTGGTGATGAAATGATGATGATGATAATGCCGTTTATGATGATTATTATCAATATTTGGGTTATGTCAGGTTCTTTTTTGAAAGATATTGCTTTCCATAATTTGTGTGTTGCCTCGTGCAGTTCAAAGTGGGGGGGTAACTGAGCAGATGAAGAAATCTGTGGATATAGATTTGATCGGCTATCATCGTGGCACTGTATTTGATAATGAAGATAACTATGATAATGACGATGATGGAAACTGTTGTTAAATTGCGACAGCCCAAAGATGGACCGTGACCTTTACATTAAACAATGAGTCGGATCCACCTCTGATGACCTGAAAAGAGGAAAAGTTTTAAATTATAAGTCAAGCGGTCGGCTTGCTATTTAAAATGTAAGTTATATTGAGTACATAATATGTAAATGATTTATATGTGCTTTTCCTTTTATACAGTGAAATACTGGGGTGACCCGAACTTTACCGGCATTTAATAAGAGTTTCATATTTGTGAAGAAATAGACAGTCCTTATTTTGAACCACGTGGTTTTCTCAAGTAACACTGGGCTGGCAGTGCATATGCCCACAGAGTTAGACAGAAATACTATATCCCACTAACGGGTTTTCTAAGACTGTAATGATCAATACGGGGCCTTGAGCCAGATCTTAAATCCTTCCATAAACTCTATGTAAATTTTCTGCCTGGCGGCGTGAATATTACAAGAAATAACATTAACATTGTTCGACTAGATTATTTTGTGGACAAATCTGTGGTGTGACCAAAGTAAATCCTATACTGAGAGAAGACACCGACCTGACATTCCTATTACTAGAAAACCTAAGCTATTGACACGGTGCTCACGGTAAACTTTCGTGCCTGGACAAGATTTTTAAATGTGACATAGACAGATATTCTAGAATAAGAAATACCAAGGAAACGTTCCCCGAAGCAGTGAATTCTATCTGACTTTGTGGAGCTGGGGTTTTCTTGGTTACGACTACCTCTGGTGATTCTGTATATGAATGTCCTAACAAAATTGTGTTTCCCAGATATGTCTACCAAAACAGTGAGTGTGTGCACGTGTACATGGCTGAATGTTTAGAGTGGATGTAGGACTGAGTGATTTCTCCATTTGTTGAAATTTGGCACCCATCTTGCTGTTCTAATTGTCCTTATGCAAGTATTGCTAACCATATTTTCCCTTAGAATAGATCAGTGTATATCTAAGTCTATCCGTACCTTTAACAGGGGAAAATCATTTGATTACCGCTAATGTATCATTGATCCTCTTTGGGCCATCATCTTTTTTTTCTAAACGGGACTGGGGGCTAAACCTAGAGGGCATATCATAATGGGTCTATCATCCTGGTAGAAATTCATTGATTTTTTTATGTCTATTTGTATGCTTCCTTTATGTATTTTTGGTGTTGTGAGAAATTTTTGAGATGATAATTAAAAATTTCTCTTGAACAAAAAAAATCAGTGCGTTGGTCAGCTCGATCCCAATTATCTGTATAATCATTGTTATAGATTTTCCAAGTCTGTATGGTTAACTGTCGTCACGTGTATGTGCGTGCCCGTGAGTAGATAGAATTATATGTAATATATATGTGGTTTAGACTGTCGGACTCTGTAAAAAACCGTCGTAGAGGATAGGTGAGAGAGAGAAGAATTCTTTTCACTTTCAGCGACAGCCTCTATACCACAGTCTATCATCTCACCTGTGTGGAAATTCTATTGGTTTTTACTAATTCACACTGTGACTCTCACTCATTCCAACCTATTCAGAAGGGACCAACCCAAGTCTTAATTCTCCTATCTAAAATCTACGACAAATGGGGTCTCACCCGACGGATTTTTGAACTTAGAATAGGAAGACGAGTACGACAAATAGTTGCTCGTTTCCGGTTTTTGAACTTTGAATAGGAAGACAAGACGACAAATATCAGCTCGTCTTTAAGATTCTTTATTCTGATATAGAGTAAGAGTGTGATGTCTTGTGAGTTTTGTATCTTTTAAAATAATTTATCCCCTAGACTAACGATCTGTTTACGGGTGGGCTGACCACACAAACTGATCAAGTTTTTTTTTCCACAGCATTTTGAATAATATACATTTGAGTTACAGGTTGATTTTGTCGGAATACATGTTAATTAATGATTTTGTAATACTAAACGCTGGTAAAGTTTTGTGAGTGTATAACATTCACAAGGGTTCTGAAGCAGGAAGGTGTTTGAACTAAGTTAAGGAGTGCGTTTCGGACTATTTGTCCAGATTAATTGCCTCCCTCACCCTAACTGCCTTCAGGGGTAAACTTGATAGTGGATTAAAATTTAAGGGGATTTTTTTTTCTCCGAAATTTTTTGCAATAATTATTTGCTTTTCCACTGTAGCTACTTATTTTTCAGGGGGTAATCTTAACTACCATTTAGTTGGCGTAGTCGTGTTTTGCATTAGGTGCTTTATTGCCGATAATAGCAGCAATAGTTAGATTTTATTTTTGGAGGAGGTATCCCAGGGTTAAGTATAACATCTTTTATTTTTGGTATTTTCTCGTAAGTGGTAGGAACCAGGTTATTCTTTTTCCTATTTTCTATCTCCACGTGTCTCAGTCACTGACATAATATGGCCGAGAGGGCAAAGCTTAGACAACTCCTCAGGGACGAAGCGAGAGAGGAGGGACTGGAAGGAGAAGAAGCGAAAGCTTTTGTCAGGGACGAACTTGAGAGATATGATGCGGAGAGGAAAGAAGAAGAACTAAAGAGGAAAGAAGAAGCAGCGGAGAGGAAAGAAGTGGATGACCGTCTATTACAGCAGAAGAACATTGAGGAAGAAATGGAAATTCGCAGAACGAACGAAAGAGAAAAGGAGAGGCAGCATGAGGAACGAGAGAAGGAGAGACAGCATGAGAAGGAGAGGGAGGACAGAGAGGAAAGAGAGAAGGAGAGACAGCATTTGGAAAGAGAAAATGAGCAACGACGACAGCATGAGTTGGCTCTTAAGGCTCTAGAAGTCCAAAGTCTTGGTGCTGCCTCTATCTCCAGCAATGGAGAATCTTCTCCCCATTCCTCCTTAACTGATCCTTCTAACACTCAATCTCTTCAACTAAACACCATGTCTTTCACTCTAGAATCTTTTCCTTGTCCAAATGAGAAGATTGACACATGGTTAGAAAAATTTGAGAAAATTGCAACTCTGTATGGGTTAGAGAGGTCGTGTTGGAATATGAAACTTTCCCAGGCCCTAAAAGGTTCTGCTTATGATGTTTATTCTAAGCTGGAAAGTAGCCAACAAGACGACTACGATGTGTTGAAGAAAGCGTTACTGGAGCGCTTTGAAATGAACGCTCGCAAATTTTTGCAACTGTTTCGCAACAGCAGGAAAGAGAATTCTGAAACTTTTCAGCAGTTCTCGTCTCATTTGAAGGGTTATCTGACAAAGTGCCTAGAGCTCTCGCAGCTCCCCTCTACCTATGAAGGTCTTGAGGAACTTGTTCTAACTGAACAAATAAAGAACACTTTGTCTGCGGATACCCGGAGATTTCTTGCCGAGCAGGGGGCAGAAAAGCTTGAAGACATTTTACAGAAGTCTGAGCGTTATCAAAATGCGCTGGCTGAACTACCGGCCACAAAACGGAAACCGACAGAGGAGCATTTTCGAAAAAATAATCTAGAGCAATCTTCTCAGGCTTCTAATCAGAATAACCACAGAGAAACTGGACCTCAAAACCCCCCTTCTGAAAAATCCAAGTTCTACAAGAACAAGTACCCCAACCACCCCAAACAGTCTGATCAACCCGACTGCCCTACATGGCAGCGCAGCCAGAAAGGACAAGGTGGCAAAGGGAAAACCCCTGCGCACGGGACATATGATCAGACCGAGCACACCGAGCCGAAACGCATCGGATGCTTATTAACAGTCTCGCAGGGCGGAATTATTGACAGTGATTCCCAACCTGTTGGGGATAGACCCTCAACGTGAGGTACTGTTACATTGAACGGTTCTCAAACTTCTTGTTTATTCGACACAGGGCTTTCTTATGATTGCATTGTTGCCAGAAACCTGGTCAAACCCGGTCAAGAGACAAGAGAGACCGTCCAATTTTGTGGAGTTCGTAAGAGTGATGCACCTACAGCGCTTCCCATCGCATTGGTGGAGATCCACTCTGATTTCGTCAGAGGTGTGATCAAAGCTGCTGTTATGGATGATCCCATCTACCCAGTCATACTTGGCGGTAGATACGTGTGTATTGGGAAACCGGAAGAGCCAATTGTGGCAGCAGTAACTACAAGAGGGCAAACCAACAAGGAACGGGAGCCTGCGCCTAATTTGTTACCTATGGAACTTAAAGAAGCGCAATACAAGGACCCTACTTTGGCACCCTGCTTTAGGAAACTGCCCATGGCTAAGGAACCCACACAGCACGGGGACATTTTTTCTAAGGATGGCGTACTTTATCGGAGAACGGGCAAGCCTGACCAAGGTTACAACCAGCTCCTAGTACCGAAACAGTATAGAAGCCAAATCCTAGAAATGGGGCACTCTCTTCCCTTCAGCGGACATATGGGACAGAACGCCACAAACCAAAGGATAACCACTCATTATTGGTGGCCAGGTGTAAATACTGATATTATCAGATATGTCAAATCCTGTGCCCAGTGCCAACGTGTGCCACCCAAGCAGCGGGCAACCCCAGTCTCTTTGGGTGAAATGCCAATAATGGGAACACCATTCGAACGGGTCGTGATCGACATTTTAGGGCCTTTCGAAAGGACTAAAAGAAGGAACAGGTTCATCCTGACCTTAGTCGATACATGCACTTTATGGGCAGAAGCTATCCCGCTAACATGCTCAGATGCCAAGCATGTCGCAGAAGCCCTCGTGCAGATTTTCACTCGGTTGGGATTCCCTCAGCAAGTGTTGACGGATAACGGATCTCCATACCGAAACCTGTTGATGGATGAGATCATTAAGATCTTGAGGACCCAACACATTCACACTAAGCCATATACTCCGGCTGGAAATGGGCTCGTGGAACGTGCTAATGGAAACCTCAACATGATGCTAAGTAAACTGGCACAAGTGAAACCTGAAGATTGGGATCTTTGTATTCCTGCAGCGTTATTTGGCTACAGAGAATCTCCTCATACTTCCACAGGATTTCCGCCAGCTACGCTTCTATTCGGCAGACCCATTAAGGGCCCCTTTGAAGCCTTACTTCAGTCTCTGACAGACGAGAAGGCGGATGAGACAGTTGTCTCAGCTAGTAAATATGTGTCGGTTTTAAAGGAAAGGTTGAAACTAGGGTGGGACCTAGCAACGACTAACTTTAAGCGAGCACGCACAAAGCACGCTAACCGATACAGGAAAGTCGCGAAAGAAAGAGAACTGGAAGCAGGAGAGAAAGTTTTGGTGTTACTCCCTACCGGAAACAACCAACTGAAGATCGGATGGCAAGGGCCGTTTGCCGTCCTGAAAAAGATTTCTAAGGCTAACTACCAGATCTCTATTCAAGGAAAGGAGAAGGTTTTCCATTTAAATCTCTTAAAGAGATACTTGGAAAGACCAGTGCCAACCTCTGACCATCTCCTGACGATCGCCAGAGCTGATGAAGATGATGATAGTGGCAGAGATATTCCACCGCTATCACAGGAAATCTTTCAAAAATGTCAGAAGCGGCGACGCTCTTTCAAGCGCGCATGGGAGACATTCCAGAGGAAGGAAACTTTGGGGAGTAGACTTGAGTAGGAATTGGAGAGAGATGGAGAGGGAAGAAGACAGACACCCCGAAGCTACGGTTATAGGAAATTTAATTCCATAACGTAGACATGGAGTGCTTCCATATCTTAAGGGGGGACGTCCTGTCACGTAGGTTTTGATCATTAAATTGCCAATAGCGTCTTCCTATTCTTTCACCCGTATCCTCTATATTTCTTTAGATTTTCCTGTATTTTTTTTCGCATCCATTCGTTTGCGAGATATATATTTTCTTCCCCATTCTTAACGTTTACCTGTTTTTCTCACAACTGAGAACGCAGTATGACGTAACGTGTCAGCCATATACGTGAAGCAGAGTGTTAGAAATTCCTTCTATCAGACCCGAGATGGCAGACAGTTGTCTGCATTTATCAGCGAACACGCGCAGTTGCTTCGGGCTGAGCGCTTAGGTAGGCGTTAAAACTGTCACCTATACGTCGTAGAGCAGACATATAGTCTGGGGATTTGAAACTGACACGCGTACATCTTGGTCAGTAGGTGGCAGTTACGACATGTTAGGTGTTAAACGTATCGTTAAAGCCGGAAAGGGGAGAGCATTTCGTTCTACGAAATAATAGTTCCTCCTTTGTCTGGTTTAAAATATTAACCCAAGTTTGAAACTTTATTTCATTTCACTCAGTAACTTCGCAGTATAGACAGAACTAGCCTTCGTTCGATTTCTAAATAATCTCTGTTAATAGAGATGGCCTTTAGTTTGGTCAAAGTGGTTTAAGTTCTTAGTACTTCTGTGTTTGAGGTAAATATTATATATAAATAATCTCTAGTATTTTGTGAAGTGTTTAAAGCGTTAAATCGCTCATTTAATTTTAACTAGTTTCTTTTGAACAGAGTGCTTAATTTATAGTTTGTTATATTCTCTAGTCGACGAGTTACAGTGGAAATACATAATAAATTATATCTTTAGCTTACTAAACAAGTAGCTATAAGGAACTTAATTTAACGGCTAATACTCAGTCGAGAATATTTTATATCTAACTTATAAATGCTAGATGCGACATCAGTGAATATTGACGGAATACGCATGATATTCCTAATTCATGATGATCGATTTTTTTTTATATATAACTTATTTCTCGGGAAGTTTTAAATTATAAGTCAAGCGGTCGGCTTGCTATTTAAAATGTAAGTTATATTGAGTACATAATATGTAAATGATTTATATGTGCTTTTCCTTTTATACAGTGAAATACTGGGGTGACCCGAACTTTACCGGCATTTAATAAGAGTTTCATATTTGTGAAGAAATAGACAGTCCTTATTTTGAACCACGTGGGTTTTCTCAAGTAACACTGGGCTGGCAGTGCATATGCCCACAGAGTTAGACAGAAATACTATATCCCACTAACGGGTTTTCTAAGACTGTAATGATCAATACGGGGCCTTGAGCCAGATCTTAAATCCTTCCATAAACTCTACGTAAATTTTCTGCCTGGCGGCGTGAATATTACAAGAAATAACATTAACATTGTCCGACTAGATTATTTTGTGGACAAATCTGTGGTGTGACCAAAGTAAATCCTATACTGAGAGAAGACACCGACCTGACATTCCTATTACTAGAAAACCTAAGCTATTGACACGGTGCTCACGGTAAACTTTCGTGCCTGGACAAGATTTTTAAATGTGACATAGACAGATATCCTAGAATAAGAAATACCAAGGAAACGTTCCCAGAAGCAGTGAATTCTATCTGACTTTGTGGAGCTGGGGTTTTCTTGGTTACGACTACCTCTGGTGATTCTGTATATGAATGTCCTAACAAAATTGTGTTTCCCAGATATGTCTACCAAAACAGTGAGTATGTGCACGTGTACACGACTGAATGTTTAGAGTGGATGTAGGACTGAGTGATTTCTCCATTTGTTGAAATTTGGCACCCATCTTGCTGTTCTAATTGTCCTTATGCAAGTATTGCTAACCATATTTTCCCTTAGAATAGATCAGTGTATATCTAAGTCTATCCGTACCTTTAACAGGGGAAAATCATTTGATTACCGCTAATGTATCATTGATCCTCTTTGGGCCATCATCTTTTTTTTCTAAACAGGACTGGGGGCTAAACCTAGAGGGCATATCATAACGGGTCTATCATCCTGGTAGAAATTCAATGATTTTTTTATGTCTATTTGTATGCTTCCTTTATGTATTTTTGGTGTTGTGAGAAATTTTTGAGATGATAATTAAAAATTTCTCTTGAACAAAAAAATCAGTGCGTTGGTCAGCTCGATCCCAATTATCTGTATAATCATTGTTATAGATTTTCCAAGTCTGTGTGGTTAACTGTCGTCACGTGTATGTGCGTGCCAGTGAGTAGATAGAATTATATGTAATATATATGTGGTTTAGACTGTCGGACTCTGTAAAAAAACCGTCGTAGAGGATAGGTGAGAGAGATAAGAATTCTTTTCGCTTTCAGCGACAGCCTCTATACCACAGTCTATCATCTCACCTGTGTGGAAATTCTATTGGTTTTTACTAATTCACACTGTGACTCTCACTCATTCCAACCTATTCAGAAGGGACCAACCCAAGTCTTAATTCTCCTATCTAAAATCTACGACAAAGCCCCCACCATGATTTACTCAGTGGAACCTGTTAACCACTTTGTTATGCGTGCTTGTGGCCTGGAGGTCATTCCTTTCTGCTTGATATTGTTATACAGTTCTTTATTAATTAATAAAAAGGGTTCATTACTTCTGGCCATGTCTTTATTTATCTTCTTTTTTTCAATTTTGACTTGTTTCGTTAGAGATAATCGTGCTGATATTTAAAGTTGACGAATGTGGGGTAGAACTGACCAAACTTCAATAACGATAGATAGTTGACAAGTCCATAGGTGGTACGAGTCCACAAGATACATTTTAATTGACGGTATGCAATCCACAAGACATCATAGTAATCAAGTATACATAATGTTCCTGGCGGAGGAATGTGGAGGCTGAGATGCAAAGAATGAACCAGAGTTGGGGCACTGTACGAAGGATGGCCGCGGACCGAGCAAAGTGGAACCAATTTGTTGTTGCCCTACAAGACGCCACTAGGCGTGATGGCCACTGACTGCTTTGACGGTCGGCGGCTAAGGATCAAAGAAGAAGAAGAATATATAAGAGCGTCTCCTGAATTTACTTCATTAATCGTCACAACGTCTGGCTATTTACTCACGATTCCGTATGTCTGTAACCCGGTAATGAATAATCAAAGCTGGTCGATATTTATAATTTGGATACTTATTAATAATATACTCCCTGCAACTATTCTTGTACTGAAGAATGATTCATCCATCAAAATGAGACGTTATTTGTATCCATATCAAGTCGGCAGACCCGGGTGCCATATAATAGAAAAACCTCTACACAATTACTATTATAAACGGGAGCGTTGAAAATCACGTCTGACTAGGACGGAATATAGAATGCAAATGGTACAATTATAATGTCGTCACGTGTTAGCATACCAACGCAACACGTCATCATAAATCTAAGCAACTCTACCGATTCGCGTTCAATTACCGTGAAGCGCGAAACATAATATATATTAATAGCATTTCAAACCCTTTAATGGGTAACTTTAAAAGAGCTCACTATAAATGTGGCTAACATCATAAAACCTGTCGTAACATTCCCCTGACCGACGGGGGTAAAAAAAAAATCTATACTATAGATTTTTTTTCATAATTATTTCAAAAATATTTAAAGATTATCGACATACGACCCATGATAAGGTAAAGGTAAAGGAACCCGTTACACGCCCATTTAGGCATATTGGGAATATGGTGTTAGGCCCATATTATCTTGACCGTCGGCACACCCATGATGCTTTCAGTAAAACATTGCCGAAGGTCGTAGTCAAATATAGTACATGTCACAAAATACATTAAAATATAATAAGTTAACTAAAGAAATGTCAACTGTCAGATAGTATAGTAAATAATTATGTATGCAATTAAAATTATGTCTTAACTAATAAATGTGTGTTGTGTTAATTAACATCATAATCTAAAACTCATTAAATATAGAATTAACTAAATGGAAATTGTGAAGGATGTTATAGAATCAAAATCTAATTAAGTAAAATAAAGTATTGTGTCATTGTTAAAGAAAGTAAAGAAAAGAAAAGAAAAATTAAGAATGCATGAAGAGATAGTAATAAGAAATTAATAGATTAGAATATGTGTGTGTAAAAGAAATTATCTAAGTAAATATAACCTAATTAATCTATCAACTAATAAGCCGTAATAATATAATTATATATCATAATTATGTTAACATAAGTTATTAAAATGTCGGCGTCTGTGGCCTTATGGATATGAACGCAGTTTCATAGTCCAGATATGCCAGGTTCGAAACCTGCTGCAGGCGGTTTGGTAGCAGATTGCTTTGTGTGGATTTTAAACAATGGTATAAGTGCCATACCGTTCAGAAAGCAATGGCAAACTACTGAATGAAAAAAAAATTGCCTAGAAAAATCACAAACAGCCAATAAAAGCTGGGGTTGATTGCCACGTCCTGTAAAGGATAAGCAACTAACTTTTAAGTTATTAAAATAATATAATAATCACTAGTTACTTAACTAAAGTACTTATATTAATTAATTGTGTGATACTGTTTGTTTTGAAATTCTTTTTCTCTTCCTTTTTTTTAATCACAATAAAGTATTGAAATAACTAGTGTCAATTCCGACGAATAAGCTGTGCGAAGTCCATCCATATGCGTAATGTTCGATTAACAATAATTCATGCAGCTATAGATGATCCTGAGTTCAAATGACAGTACTTGAAAGTATGTATAAGTATGTTCGATCCTATTTTCAATTGTATCTTGATAAAAGAATGTTTGAAATCGATTGAGCTACGTGTGGACACTAACCAAAGTCCATTAAAATTCGAATGAACTTGATAATGTCATGTGACTATTTGAAAAGTAATATTGTTTTCTGAACGTTTCAATAAAGTTTTGTTTTCATACATTTGATTCATGATCACTTAAGTCCTTTAAATCCGAAATTTAGTAATGAAATGTTCCACTGTTTGTGAACAACTTAATGTCTTTGCCCATTATGAGTTGTAAGTTTGTCATCTCTTGAATACGGCTGAATAACTTCCAGCATATAACGAGTATTAGTTCATTGAGTTCTTAGTTTTCTTCGATTGACAATGACGGATGGTGTGATAGGGAATCTGCCACCACATTCTCGTGTCCCAAAATGGCTTCTATTGTAAAATCAAATGGTTGGAGCAGTATGGAAAATCGTGCTAACTTGGTGTTCTTGTGATTGGCTCTTCTGAGTGAAGCTACTGCTTTTTGATCGATTTGGATGATAAACGGGGCGCCAAGTAAGAACTTTTCCAGTTTCTGAATTGCCCACACGACTGCGAGGAGTTCTTTAACTATCACCGAGTATTTGAGTTCAGCATCGGTGAGTTTTCTCGATATGAAGAGAGTTGGGTGAAGTACGCCGTCATGTTCTTGTAACAGGCTACCTCCTAATCCGTAACTGCTTGCATCTGTATGGAGAATGAACATTTTTTTAGTATCTGGCAACCTTAAAATAGGTGGCCTGGAAAAGATTGACAAAATTTTATTAAAAGTTCTGATGCAGTCTGTTGTCCATGTAATTTTCTTAGGCCTATCTTTCCTCAATAACGAAGACAAGACAGCCGTGATGGACGACAAGTTGGGTATAAATCTGCTATAATACTGGACAAGACCCAGTAAGCTCCTAATTTGTTTCTTTGTGGAACTGATAATTTTAAAATTTTCGATACATTATGGGGAATGGTTTGGATACGTCCAGCCCCTATGATATGTCCAAGAAAAGTTATTTCGTGAAGAGCTATTTGCATTTTACTTGGTCTATCAGTTAAGTTGTTAGCTCTTAAGATGTCTAATACTGAACTTAATCCTAAAAAATGTTTATCAAATGAAGAACTAAAGAGACAAATATCATCAATATATGTGATAATATCTGGTCTGCAAGATAAAATTTTTTGCATCATGTGAATGAACGTTGCAGGTGCGTTCATGAGCCCAAAAGGCAAGACATTCCACTGGTAGAGACCTTGTGGAGTTGAGAACGCGGTAAAATATTTGGCTTGTTCTGTTAAGGGAATCTGCCAATATCCCTTGGTTAAGTCAATTTTTGTGAAATATGTAGCTGATGATAGACGAGTAAGTAAATCGTCAATAAGAGGGCGAGGTTCACTGTCTGCCACAGTTTGAGCATTAAGTTTTCTGTAATCGACACACACATGTATATTATTGTCCTTTTTTCTGACAATAACTAAAGGTGAGGAAAACGGAGAGTTACTGTTTTCTATGATCCCTAATGCTAACATTTGATTAAGTTCCTGTGATGTCTTCTCTTGATAATGAATAGGAACTGAGTAAGGACGAAGTTTTATTGGTGTGTTGTCCTTAAGTATAATGTCGTGATAAATGATTGATGTACAACCCAGTATATCAGTCAAACATCAGAATAAGTCTCTAAGAGCTTATAGATTGTATTATTTTCTTGAGATGTTAATGAAGAAGAAATAGCTACATCTCTCCAAGACTTGGAAGATTGTAATGTAGGTATAGGAAAAGACATGTGAATTTCAGGAAATGATGATTTCTCTTCCTGAATCACCGAAAGACTAGAATATTGGCAAGAACCAATTGATTTATCGTCTAAGTCATGAAAAATAGACTGTAGATGTTGAGGACGAGTAAAGAACTCTTTTAGCATGTTGATATGATCAATTTTTTCTGACCTTTAATGTCCAGTATGTAATCGACGTCAGAAATTCTGTCTAACACTTTATATGGACCGTTCCAAGCGATTAACAGTTTATTATCCTTTTGTGGGAGTAGCACGAATTCTTCATCACCAGGAAATAACTGGCGTAATCATCTATTTTTATTTTGGAACTGTCTTGCTTTGTCTTTTGCAGGCTCCGAGGAAGCTGTTGCCATTTGGCAAGCATCTATGATTTGTTTACGTAAGTTAATAACGTATTAATAAGATGACTGGGTTTCCTGAGTCATCTCAGAGTCGAGTAGTAAATCTTTTATAAGTCCCATAGGACCTCTTGGTGGAGCACCAAACACTAACTCGAATGGAGAGAAACCGGTTTGTTCCTTCGGTACCTCTCTGTAAGCGAACAAGATTGCTGGGAGAGCCCTGTCCCAGTCTTGGGGATTATTGGTAGTAACTTTATGTAATAACTGTTTAATGGTGTTGTTGAGCCTCTCAACTGAACCATTGCTCATGGGATGATAGAGACTACTTAGACTCCTTCCTGTGTTAAGAGTCTTCATTACTTCGTTCATCCTGTCAGACACAAATTGGGGCCCATGATCTGAAAGTAATTTTTTTTTGGAAATCCAAGTCTTGAAAATATTAGTAACAAAGCATCAGCTATGTCCGATGTAGTTATATTCTTAAGAAATATGGCCTCTGGTCATCGTGTACATAAATCAATGCATGTTAATATATATATATATATGACCTCTTGCAGTTGGCAAAAGAGGGCCAATAATGTCCATTGCCATCTTATCGAAAGGACGAACTGATATATCACAGGCCTGAATGGGAGCATTATGGAACGCTCCACGAGACTTGACTTCCTGGCAAGTTACACAGGAACGTACATACAAAGATACATCTCGTGATATTCCCGGCCAGAAAAAAGACGACAACACTCGAGAACGTGTGCGAGTGTAGCCCATATGACCCGCACATTGGGAGTCATGTGCATGTCGTAGTATGTATGTCCTTAATGATAATGGTACTATGACCTGTTGTTTTACTTTATTCTGGTCCAATACAATTCCTAAGTAGGATACCGTTCTTAATAGTGAACCAATGTTTAATTTTATTGTTGACAGCATTGTCATCATACTTGTTTACCAAGGTAAAAAATTTCTTCAAATAATTATCTTCCCTTTGCTTGAGAGCAAGCGACTCTCTGTCTATTACTGATTTAGGCTCGTTGTCAGTACTATCATCTATTTTGACAACTCTATTATCCTCCTTTTTTAATTCCTGAGCTTGAGCTCGTGTTGTCACCGCATTGGCTGTCGCCAAGTTTAGTTTTTCCCATTCTGAGATTTCCTCAGGTGTGCAGTCCTTGCTGCCATTGATACATCTGACTGTTAAATCAGCAATTGGATTCTGAAGGAGACACACTTTTACTTTACCTGAAAAAAATGGAGTATTAATGTCTATTATCTTCTTCTTCCATCCTTAGCCATCAACCGGCAAAGCAGTATGTGGCCAGTACGCCTAGTGGCGTCTTAGGGCAACAACAAATTGATCGATCTATCGCTGTTTCCACCACGCCTAGTGGCGTCTTTGTGGAACAAAAACAGACCAAACAATCTATCATTGTTTCCGTAATCAGATTGGTTGGCAAGCAGGTGATCAGCCCACTGTGCGAAGTTTTTATGGGATGGGGTAAACAGCCCCATGCCCATACCCTCCTTAGTCGCTTTTTACGACATGCGTGGTAGGGTGCAGTGTTACTATTCTTTGCTCCCCTTTCGGGCCCCGGTAACACACGGGTGAATGTCTATTATAGCCGTGGGATAATATTCAATGGTCCCACCGAAAGTGATACACCTTACAAAATCATTAGTAGCATAATGAGGATGTACTAGTGATTGGCGGATGCCGATGGTGGTTGATCCGGAGTCCCTCAACACTGAAACTATGTTTCCGTTGACTAATCCTCTATTAAAAATCAATGTCCCTGTTCCATCATTTGCAGTGAGGCTAATTGCAGGAATAGGCTGTGTAACCTTCATTGATGTATGGCAGAGTTTCTGAAAAATAGCATTGCATTGTGGACAAATATTTGCCACATTCTTATCAACAACACAACATGACGAAGATGAATGCGTTGGAATATCATTATTATGAACAAGTGGAGGTGCATTGGTAGTCAATGCTGCCCCTCCATTATGGTCAAACCTATGTTGGTTTCTTGAGGTGGAACGTTGTCTATTTTGGGTAACTGAATGTCAGAACAACAATCTATAGATGCTGTTGGATTTAACCCTATTTGTACCGTGGATTTAACTCACGGCTCATTGTCTACAAAATAGTACCACAGCACACAATAGCTGACATGAGTAATACAATAATGCCTCAAATACAGTAATATCCCTTTAATGAGAAGTACACACAACAATCACTATGCATGAAACTGCAATACGTAAGATAATGAATACATAAGCCAACTTACTTGCGATAATCATACCAACTCTCCTAATAGCACAAAGGCACAGCACAATGCACTGAAAAACTGCCACAGATCCTGGCGAACACTATAATTCGTCATGAGAACCAAAATGGTTACCGACATAAACTCATCAGTGAAGGCACTGAATCGCTCAGAGGCGGCACCTAATACTAGGTTAAAGCAATACACAATTGCAACCAACGTATCACAATTAATAAGCAGGAAGGGAAAATCACTAGAACTTTCTAAGCTCAATCTAGCACCCCTCAAATATTCCTACACACATGAAAATCGGCAAGCACTAAACAACAATTGGCATCCAAATAATTCCTCAGCAAAACTGCTGACACAGGCCAACAACGACCGCTTAGGCCGGCAGACATATCTAGCATACCCCTTCTGCCAAAAAGCCCTCTTCCGGCTTCCGTCTAATCGAAAACTAACCGAGCAGGTTTTAAAGGATGAATAGCAGTGTTACCACTCTACAGGGTAACCAGTATAGACTTAGTGAAAGTCTATCCTGTGACATCCACCCCCCCCCCCGCCCCTTAAGAAAGAAAACGAAGTTTTCTTCCACCGGAGGAGTCACGCCCATCCCCCCTTTGGAGTATGGACGAACAAATGCCGAGATAGCACCTCCTCATGCAAATAAAGAATGCCAGAGTTGTGCTATACCATCATCGTAGATGCCTTTTCACTTACTAGACTCAATACAAAGAAATATGTACCAATCTACCCCAGGTACTGACAGTCGTGAAAAATAACAACGACTGACTAATCCTGGAGTAACCTACACATAATGCATGTTCCAATAACTACTTCCTTCAGATGTACCTTTCAAACAGACTATAACTGTCCAATTATTTCACAACCTGGACAAGACGTCTGCTACCACATTGTATACACCCTGAATTGGTAAAATCGTAAAGTTAAATTGCTGTAGCAATAATGCCCAGCGTGTCAATTTAGCACTGGTAGATTTTGCCGACTGCAAAAAATAGCAGTGGTTTGTGATCTGTTTGGAGGAAAAAATGCGCCCCCAACAGATACCGTGCCAACTTTGACACCGCCCAGATAATCGCAAGACACTCCCTTTCGATTGTAGAGTATCTAGTTTCAGCTGGCAACAGCTTCCTACTGACATACAACACTGGATGAAGCGACCCATCATGCTCCTGCATCAGGCAGGCCCCAATACCTACCGATGACGCATCAGTGTGCAGTATCAGTGGTCTGCGAAGATCTGGTAATCTCAAGATGGGTTTTCCAGAAAATAGTTTTTTTAATCTTATCCAATGCATCTTTGCATTCATCATCCCATTTTATTTTGTTGGGTTTCCCTTTTTTGGTGAGTGCCGTAAGCGGCCCAGCCACCGAAGAGAAATCTGGGATGAATTTATTATAGAAGTTGATTAAACCTAATAAACTCTTTACCTGCCTCTTAGTCTTCGGCGTTTGCAACTGCAATATTTTCGAAACCGTGCCATCCTCAGGTTTCAAGATGTCATGGCCCACTACATGGCCTAGGAAGCTCAGCTCCGCATATCCAATGTACACTTTGCTCGGGCGAGCGGTGAGTCCATGTGCCTTCAGGCACTTCAAGACGGCAAACAGCCCATCCACATGCTGCTCCCATGTTTCGTGGAAAATGCAAATATCGTCGATGTATGTAATAACATCGTCTCTGTGGCCTAGAAGCTTCCTCATCATTCTTACAAAGGTGGCGGGTGCATTTACTAACCCGAAACACATGTAATTAAATTGAAATAAACCTCTTGGAGTCGCAAACGCCGTAAGAGGTTTTGCAGCCTCGGCCAATGGCACCTGCCAGTATCCTCTCGCTAAATCCAGTTTTGTAAAAAATCTAGCATGGGAAAGTTTGGTCAGAAGCTCTTCCTGGTTGGGCATGGGCTCCGCGTCGACTACCGTTACACTATTAAGCTTCCGGAAATCAATACACACTCTGAGGGCCCCACTCTTCTTCTTAACCACAACCATGGGGAAAGAATATGGGGATTCTGAGGGAGCGATGATATTTAACCGAGCCATTTCGTCAATCTCCTTCTCGATTGCCGCTTTATAATGAAGTGGTAGAGGGTAAGGCTTAACTCTGATAGGCTGGTTATCAGTTAAAGCTATCTCGTGAACTATTAAGTCTGTTTTACCCGGCAAATCCGTAAGTACGTCATCGAAATCCCTCAGTATAGCATCAACCTGAGCCCTCTGACTATCGGTTAAATCTGGACACACCGACACGTCGGTCCAAGATTCGGAAGGAGTTATCGGCACCAGAGACAGCTGTAAATTGCCATCATCACAACTGTCTTCGGCGCTATCTATTACCACCGCCGCCGCTACTTCCGACCGTCGCGTACCCACGGCCTCAATAACCGAGGACAGCTCGTGAGGACGCTCCACGTACGGTTTGAGCATGTTCACGTGGAACACCTTCTTCTTCCTAACCTCTACGACGTAGTCGACGTCGGTTACCTTCTTATAAATCCGGAATGGCCCTTGCCAGGAGATGCTCAACCTGTCTTCTTTTGTAGGCAAAAGCAGCCACACTTCATCCCCTGGTTGAAATGATATGAGTTTTGTACCTCGGTTTGCATACCGGCGGTACTGAATACCCGCATGAATCAAGTTTTCCCGCGCTAATGCACAGGACTTAATTATCCTCTCGCGTAGATGTACGACATAATCATACGCGGACACTGCTGCTCCGTCTATGTGTTTACCTACCAGCCAGTCCTTAAGTACGTGCATTGGACCCCTAGGGTTTGCCCCATACAGCAATTCGAATGGCGAGAAGCCTGTACTCTGATGCGGGGCCTCCCTGTAGGCGAACAACACCGCTGGAAGGTACCTATCCCAATCCTGAGGGAATTCGGCCGTCACCTTCGCCAGCATATGTTTTAATGCGCCGTTAAGGCGTTCACAAACCCCATTCGCCTGCGGATGGTAGGGAGAGGTGAAAGACTGGGAAATTCCCAGTAATCTAGTTACTTCAGACATTTCATGGGAAATAAATTGCGTCCCCCTGTCAGAGAGTATACACTCTGGGAACCCGAAGCGACTGTATAACAGCTGAAGTGCTTCCGCTACCGCCTGCGAGGTAATAGATCGCATAGGCACTGCCTCTGGCCACCTGGTACACAAGTCTACCATTGTAAGAATGTACCGAAATCCTCTGTCGGACGTCACGGACAATGGGCCTATGATATCAACTGCAACCTTCTGAAACGGGTGAAGTGCTAAGTCTACTGTCTGGACCGGAGCCTTTGGCGACCGACCCTTGTGAGACATCTTTTGACACACAACACACGACCTACAGTATGCCTTGATGTCTTTATTGAGTGCTGGCCAGTAAAATTGGGAGAGAACCCTGTTTCGAGTCCTAGCCACTCCCATATGACCAGCAAAAGGAGAGTCATGCGCTAACTCCAGCACCTTCGCTCTCCACTGGCTTGGCACCACCACTTGACGTATAAGTTGCTGTTGTTTCTCAAAGCACCGAGTTAGGAGCTGGTCCTTATATTCAAACCAGTACCGTGCTGTTTTGGTCTGTTTAACTTCTTTTGTTTTCACTAACTCTACCAGCTTCATCAGTGTCCTGTCCGTTTTCTGCCCCTCTGCAAAATCCCCGACTGAAACGTCTCGCACACCTACCACCTCATCTACCGTCGATGGCACATGAGGAGCCTCGGTACTATCATTCTTCTCTTGAAGTTTCACTTGCGCTCTAGTTAGCACTGCATTAGCTACTATACCCCTATTATTTACCCATTCGCGTACCTCTTCTGGTGTGCAATTTCGAACTCCTTGCACGTTACCAATAATTAAGTCTGCGACTGGTTTGTTCAGGACACACGCATGTACCTTTCCTGACAAGAAGGGGGTGTCTATGTCCACAATGGCTATGGGGTAATATTCTACATTACCCCCAAAAGTGATGCATCTGACTGTCTTATCCGTCAGGCATGACTCGTCGATGCAGGCGCGACGTACCCCTATGGTAGTACACCCCGTGTCCCTAAGCACGGACACCTGTCTCGACTGCACCGACCCTGTACAAAGTTCGAGTTTTCCACCTTCGTCCAGGGACGATAAGCAAGGTAAAGTGTGCACACAAATCAACAATGGTTTCCCATCTGGTACAAACAACTGTCTGCACCCCTCACAGTCTTCATTATTGATAGTGTCTAGCACACATGCCACATTCGCCTTCTCTGGCTTAGACTTACACTCAGTGGCTACATGACCTTTGACCTCACATAATTGGCAAATACTCTCTTTCCTCTCCTTGCACGGACTATGTCTTGAAGAGGAACGCGTATCGGAGTCCGAACCTCGACCATCCGATGATCCGCTTCTATGTTTTGGCCACTTGTCCTTATAAAATGATTTGCCCTTATCTTTTGAGTCTCGGAAATGAACTTGCTTTCGCCCTTGGAAATTCTCTCCATCACTGTCGCTTCCATACTGTCTATTATGCCAACGGTTCTGAAACTGTCGCTGTGATCTAAAGTTTTTGTATCTATCTCTATTTGATTGATACGGACGAGGTGACCTATCAAATCTCCAACTACTGGACCTATCGGCACTACTTACTCGGCGTTGCCATGGCTGACTCTGCACTTTGCCGACTCCGGCAACCAACGTGTCAGACAGACCCGACTTCTGAATGGATTTGCCCGGATGGGCCAGGACATAATGGTGCCCCAACTGGGCCATGGACTCGATGTCCTTTGGTTGACGTTCCTGGAAGAACGCCACCAACTCACTGGAACACGAGGACAAAACTTTGGCCCGTAGCACCATGTCCAGCAAGCCATTATAATCCTTAGGAATCCCTTCCATTTCGATCCATCTATTCAGCAGAAGTTTTATCTTTGAGATAAAATCCTCGAAGTCTTGGTCTGAACTAGGCATCACGTTTTTAAAACGCGTCCGGTAGCCGTCAGCAGTCAGCCGGAACCTCCGGAGCAATCTCTCCTTCACTTTATCATAGTCAGCCCTTTCCTCTACAGGGAGGCTATAAAAAGTCTCCATCGCGGGCCCCACTAGCAGTGTCGATAAAAGAGATGGCCACTGATCTCTATCAGCCTTATAGGCCACACATTCGGCCTCAAATCTTTCTAAGAAGAAATCTAAACTGTCTATTTTCTCATTAAAATTTGGTAGCCGCAGCCTAAAAGGACGATGAGCCCCACCAGAAGTTGAGTTCTGACCACTCGCACCCACTTCTAACTTCTTTAATTGTAATTCTTTATCCATCATTTTCTCTTCCAGCGCTATTCTCATTCTCTCCTTCTCCAACTGTAACTCTCTATCTTCTCTCATCCTCTTTTCTTGCAATTCGAATTCTCTCTGTTTCCACTCACTTTCTTCTTTCATCTTCTTTTCTTGCAATTCTCTCTCTTCTTTCATCTTCTCTCTCTTTTTCATCTTCTTTTCTTGCAATTCGAACTTCTCTCTCTTTCATCACTCTTTTCTTGCAATTCTCTCTCTTCTCATCTTCTTTTCTTGCAATTCTCTCTCTTCTGTCATCTTCTTTTCTTGCAATTCGAATTCTTTTCTTTTTAGCTCTAGCTCTTCAGCTCGAGCATCTCTTAGAGCATTTTGTTTATCAATTCTCTCCCTCTCTTCCTTTTCTTTCAAAGCTTTTTGATTCTCCACTGAATGGAATTCTGCCTTAGCAAACTCCACTAATTCTTTTCCTGTGTACCCGGCTGCTTGGCCCATCCGCGTGTAAGTATCAATGTCCATGTTGACACTCAAAATGCTTAGTATTATTTCTTACAATAGATTTACTATGAAATCACTCAGTTGTATGTACTGTAAACTCTTCACCTATATCAGTAGATAACTCTCTGGTTACAATGGTGCAGTAAATACAATAAATAAAAATATCACTTCTCAATATACATATATCTATATATTTGCGTGTAAGTATATGTCACCTCACCTCTTAGTGTAAATATATCATCAATCTTTACCTCTTATAATATAAATAAAGTCACACTTAGCCTCTTGGCTATGTTATAACTACTTGTGCAAAATTAGGTCTTTCTATATTCTTATTCTATAGTCAGTAGCTGTCTAATACCAACTTCCTGATACCTTGAAAACAATGTATCAACTTAGGATAATCAATAGTTGTATCATCACAACTTTCTGATACCTTGACAATACTGTCACTCTGGTTCAAAATAGGTATTACTTCACAATTCTCTACTGGCGCCCACACTGGCGCTATGAACCAATACCACTCCTCTTATTATTACTCTCAATACTCTCTGTTATGCAAGTACTATCTATGGAAAATGAACACAAATGAGGACTACACAGATTAAGGAAACACCCACATCACACCACGAAAACAAAATTCCAGTCACGAGGAACAGGACGATAGAACACAAAGAGCAGAGATAGATTAATATCTACAATGCGTGACTGCACACGAACGAAAACAAGGGATACCTGTAAACGTATTTACAAGATAGTAAGATAGGACAAGAGAAAACACCATTTAAACAGAACACAAGAAATACTAAATATACACGACAATATAACTACACACTTCACAACTACAGCTAACACCAACAGGGCTCTGGAATGTTATGCAGGGCAGCTGCAGGAAATTCGTCTGTCAGGCTCCACCACAGAACAAATACAGCCACAACCTAATAGAATTGGTCTAATCCAATCTTTTCCTACGACAGGCCAAAACTGGATTACACTCACACACCAATACACTATACCACCAAACACACAACGAAAACCACAATCAACAATGAGGTGCTAGAAGCCAACTCTTGCACCAAGCACTGTCTTCCCTTCAGTAATAATAACCTAAGCAAAGTATCAATACAATTATATTATAATGTATCAAAATATAACATACAATAACTCCAAACTACAAAGAACACAGAGCAAAATCAAATGAATCAACAATGAACATACAATCAAACAAACTTAGTCATACTGGTACAATGAGAAAAGACAAAATAAAAGGAAAGAAAACAACAACAAATTAAGAAGCAGATAAAGAAAACCGCACTATACTATACAACATATCAAAGTAACTGATAAATAGAATCAGTAAGAAAGGCAGCCAAGAAGATTACATACTCAGAAAAACAAGAAAATTTCAATATATGACATAATACATAAACATACAAACAATAACTTAACTGAAGCTCCAACGGCGCTTGAGTAAGCAGAATCCTCCGCACTGACGAAGATGATGAACAGAACAAACAAGACTCCACACTTGAAAATACGTAATCCAAACGAATATAGTCCAGGAATAAGTACACTGTCAAGACTGAGTGACACGGTACACCACGGTGCTAACACAGCACTGTCTATATTATCATTGAAAATGTGTACTATTTCACAGTTCAGCTACACAGCTTGACTACACAGTCTTCTGTAAGTTAGCTGGGCACCAGCGCAAACAGATTCACCCCTGATTGGGCCCTCTGAGAAGCACTGGCAGACCCAGCAGCACATCATGATGACTTGGGGGGTACCAACCACCTCTAACAGCCTCCTATCGACTATAAACACACCTACCAAACAACTCATACCACCCTAGTACCGAGGTTGACCAAACTACCTCCCATCTTGCATCTGGTCATGCCTTTTGGGCCCCTAGCTAAGTAGTACCACCCCCAAGCTCCACTGCTCCACCTGGAACAATGTCAACAATCACCAAAAAGACTCAGAATTATACCAAACTGACCGTCCTGATGCACTCTGTAACCTTAGCCTATCCCTTTGACAATCCTTCCCAAACCTGCAACCACAACAGAGCAGCAAACACTACCACTTTTCACAACTACACTACACACTATTTCACCTGCAATAAACTGAAAACCTACAGAAAATAGCCATAACGAACTGTGCTGGTAAAGTAGGTCAGCGCTTGCGAACGAGGTCAGGTCACGCGACCGTAAACAATACCGTAGAAACTGACATAAGCACTACCCTTTCACTGGACACTGGAAAAAAAAACGAAAACAACTCACACCCGTGAGTTCAGGAAAATACGAAGGCGCCAACACAGTGGCGTTACCAGCCTTCTAACATTGTGTGTGTACAAAAATTTAATGGCAATAATCATACTGGGTCAAAACGTCAGCTCGCTGGGAATTAACGCTATAACATACAGGCCTCATGACCCAAAGAATAGTCCGCAATAAATATGAGCGAATTAATAGAAAATCATTGGCCCCATGGCCTCTAACTGACCGGACCAGAGCCACCCAGTTGTCAGAACAACAATCTATAGATGCTGTTGGATTTAACCCTATTTGTACCGTGGATTTAACTCACGGCTCATTGTCTACAAAATAGTACCACAGCACACAATAGCTGACATGAGTAATACAATAACGCCTCAAATACAGTAATATCCCTTTAATGAGAAGTACACACAACAATCACTATGCATGAAACTGCAATACGTAAGATAATGAATACATAAGCCAACTTACTTGCGATAATCATACCAACTCTCCTAATAGCACAAAGGCACAGCACAATGCACTGAAAAACTGCCACAGATCCTGGCGAACACTATAATTCGTCATGAGAACCAAAATGGTTACCGACATAAACTCATCAGTGAAGGCACTGAATCGCTCAGAGGCGGCACCTAATACTAGGTTAAAGCAATACACAATTGCAACCAACGTATCACAATTAATAAGCAGGAAGGGAAAATCACTAGAACTTTCTAAGCTCAATCTAGCACCCCTCAAATATTCCTACACACATGAAAATCGGCAAGCACTAAACAACAATTGGCATCCAAATAATTCCTCAGCAAAACTGCTGACACAGGCCAACAACGACCGCTTAGGCCGGCAGACATATCTAGCATACCCCTTCCGCCAAAAAGCCCTCTTCCGGCTTCCGTCTAATCGAAAACTAACCGAGCAGGTTTTAAAGGATGAATAGCAGTGTTACCACTCTACAGGGTAACCAGTATAGACTTAGTGAAAGTCTATCCTGTGACACTGAATTATTATTATTATTACCTCTACCATTGTAACTCTTATGTCTTGGTCTGTAATTGTTATTACCATTTTTCCAGTTAGAGTTATTATTATTATGAGAAGTCCCATTGTAAGGTTGGTTTCATGTTGTGTTTTGTTGGAAGTTGTCGTTTCTGAAATGAGGTGCTTGGTTTCTGAATTGTGGTCTACCTCTGGATGAGTTGTTATTCATATTGTCATTTCTATTTTTATAATAATTATTGTTACCATTATTGTTGTAATTATTTTGTCTATGATAATTATTGTCGTAATATCTTCTATGTGTAAGATTCCTATCAAGGCTGTGAGCTCTTGATCTGTCATAACCATGATATGACATATTGGAAGCAACTGGTAATGGTTCTCTTAACTGTGTGTTTGCAAAACACGACCCTTGATGTGCAACACAATAATTAACAGCAATTTCCTCCATAGCAGACAACGTAGAAGGTTTGCATTCTTGAAGAAATTCACAAAGGGGTTTGCTAACAGAAGATAAAACTTTATCTCTTAGAATCAAATCCATTAACTTCTCATATGAGTTATTAACCCCAGCTAATTCCATCCATCTTTGGAAAGTCATCTGTATCGACGAAATAAATGCAGAAAAATCCTTGCGTGAATCCGGAAGCATGGCTTTAAATGTTTCCTTATAGCCCTCTTCAGTGAGTTGAAAACGTTTCAACAACATTGACCTTACCGTATCATAATTATTACGACCTGTAGTATCCATAGATCGTATGGCTGTTAATGGATCACCAGCCAAAAATTCCACAAGTTTTAAAACCCAACAAGATTTATCAATTTTGTTAGCCTGACATATTTGTTCAAATCTAGCAAGATAAGACGTTAAATCGTCTGAATTTTGATTGTAAATTGGTAATCTAAACATGTAATAACCCTTATTATGCTCTGATGAAGGTGTAGTATGTGACCCTTCATTACTGCTAACTGTAGGAACTTGTGCTCTTAATCTTAATTCTTCTAGACGAAGAAGTTGTAATTCTTTTTCTTGTTGCCTTATTATTTCTTCTTGTTTCCTTTTATTTTCTTCAGCAATATATTTCATTTCATCTTTTGCCTCTTGTTCCTTTCTCATTTTATATTCCTTTGCTTCGCGTTCTTCTTCTTGACGCTTTAATTTGGCCTCACGTTCTTCTTCTTCACGCTTTAATTTGGCCTCACATTCTTCTTCTTGATGCTTTAATTTGACCTCACGCTCTTCTTCTTCTCACTTAGTAATTGCTTTCTGTTCTTCTAATTCTGCCTAGTTCCGCCACTGCATAATCGCGCAGGGCTTCTCCTTTTAATGAAAATTCTTTTCCGAGTTTAACACAATGCTCCAAAGTCAACATCTTAACTTAATAGTATATTTATTTAGTCAACTATAAATCTTACTCAACAATATAACTCAATCAATCAATTATATGTGCCTAGTGGCCAACGTAGTACTATGACTAGAACAGTCTACTAAGTACCCCTCAATATGCTTACCATATTCAAGGTAAGATCTAACTTTATATTTAATTATCAATATATTATAACATCATGCCATACTCATGATGAATAACTAGCAGTGACGTGGACTACTAGTGCAAATTGATGACATCATATTACTCATCACACCCGTGTGTTACCGGGGCCCGAAAGGGGAGCAAAGAATAATAACACTGCACCCTACCACGCATGTCGTAAAAAGCGACTAAGGAGGGTATGGGCATGGGGCTGTTTACCCCACCCCGTAAAAACTTCGCACAGTGGGCTGATCACCTGCTTGCCAACCAATCTGATTACGGAAACAATGATAGATTGTTTGGTCTGTTTTTGTTCCACAAAGACGCCACCAGGCGTGGTGGAAACAGCGATAGATTGATCAATTTGTTGTTGCCCTAAGACGCCACTAGGCGTACTGGCCACATACTGCTTTGCCGGTTGATGGCTAAGGATGGAAGAAGAAGAAGAAGAATATTACTCATCAAGTATTTTAGGCAAAATTAATCATAAGTTTTATATTATTATTATCTTATATTTATTTTATTCTATTATCAATATAATATCAATTATGAATGAATAAAATACATTAGACACAGTAAACGAAAGAGTTACAACACATTATTACGCCACAATTGACAATTTACAGACATTAAAATGATTCTATAAAATAAGCAGAATTACGGAAGTGACGAGGTATGCCAACTAAAATATAGGTCAAAAATCACACTAAACTAAAAACGATGACGTCACATGGACTCATCAGATGTTACAATATATATGTGGAAATAAATAATAGAAAGATTAGAAAGACAATTTAGAATACAAACAATGACAAAACTGAATAAAATTGAAACTTAGGACAATAAAATACAACAAGTATATACATAACTTCACAGATAAAAACACCTAATTTTGAATAAATTCGGGCGCAAACAGTCTGCCATGCAGTATTCGCAGTGGATGCTTTGCAGATCGAAAATATTCAAATTTGCCCCATGGAACGATCAGGATTTTTGTGGTCAATTGCCACTGACATAACAAAAATCGTGATTCCCGCCAACCGAGCCGCTTAAACAGATAACAATAACATACAGGCATTTGACAAAAAATGTAACGTAAAAAATAATAGCAGATAGATATGCCTACACAAAAGCAAATGGACCACTAGTTGCTTACTGAACCGACAAAGGTTACTTATCTTTTTGTGCTCGACTATATTCTCCGGTCAATGCTGGCATGCATGAACGGCATAAACAGGTGTTGCAGACTGTTATTCATTGTTTGACGGAGCTTCTTCTTGATTCATTCCATGTCTATAAACTTGATGCAGTATTTTCATTTGAGATTTATGAAGACTGCTAACGGCTGCCAACCTGACTTTCAGCGACAAGGTGATGACGTCAGTTTGACCTCCAGTCGTCATGCGCAATGTGTCATAAAATCACGTGAGCGCATTGCAATTGTAAACAGTTCTTAGTAATGAAAATTGTCGCTCTGAATCCAATTTGAAAACCTATTGAAATGGAAGAAATATTTTTTTCGTCCCAACGCTGCGCCGCCACGTTGTTAACCACTTTGTTATGCGTGCTTGTGGCCTGGAGGTCTGTCTTTTCTGCTTGACATTTTTATACAGTTCTTTATTAATAAAAAGGGTTCATTACTTCTGGCCATGTCTTTATTTATCTTCTCTTTATCAATTTTGACTTGTTTCGTTAGAGAGAATCGTGCTGATATTTAAAGTTGACGAATGTGGGGTAGAACTGACCAAACTTCAATAACGATAGATAGTTGACAAGTCCATAGGTGGTACGAGTCCACAAGATACATTTTAATTGACGGTATGCAATCCACAAGACATCATAGTAATCAAGTATACATAATGTTCATGCAATATATAAGAGCGTCTCCTGAATTTACTTCATTAATCGTCACAACGTCTGGCTATTTACTCGCGATTCCGTATGTCGGTAACCCGGTAGTGAATAACCAAAGCTGGTCGATATTTATAATTTGGATACTTATTAATAATATACTCCCTGCAACTATTCTTGTACTGAAGAATGATTCATCCATCAAAATGAGACGTTATTTGTATCCATATCAAGTCGGCAGACCCGGGTGCCATATAATAGAAAAACCTCTACACAATTACTATTATAAACGGGAGCATTGAAAATCACGTCTGACTAGGACAGAATATAGAATACAAAGGGTACAATTATAATGTCGTCACGTGTTAGCATACCAACGCAACACGTCATCATAAATCTAAGCAACTCTACCGATTCGCGTTCAATTACCGTGAAGCGCGAAACATAATATATATTAATAGCATTTCAAACCCTTTAATGCGTAACTTTAAAAGAGCTCACTATAAAAGTGGCTAACATCATAAAACCTGTCGTAACAGAACCCTTATTATTAATGTATAGCTCTGTTTATAGTGTGTTTAGTAAATTGACTCAGACAAACAAGCAGTACATTTAAAATGATTAATTCGAATTTAAATTTGTATAATTACAAATAACAAATGTAATAATCATTTAAGTTTAACAAGGTTTTAGAAAATTTGAATAATGATTCAACAGAAAGTTGTGATCACTGTTGTGATGGGATTAAAGTTTATAAAGGAGTTCACGTGGCAGCTTATAGGTTTCACTTATCTGCCACTGGTAGGTTCTGCTCCTGCTGATGGTTTGGTTCTGTGCAGATAGGTAGGCCACTGATAACGCTCGTCGCTGGTCAAGGATGTAGGGCGTAGCACATTCCCAGAAATGTCAGGGAGTGTCTACAAAGCTGGTCCCTTGTCTTAAAGCTCATGCTACTGTTCCCTTCTTGTTCCAGAGATAGTACCCTCAACTGGTACTACCAACAACTATTGTAAAAAAAAAAAATAGAAACGAAACGCTTACCTGAGTATTGCGTTTTCCAACCGATAGTTATGGGTTCCCTTCTCTTTATTCCACCATCCCATCTACCTCAGAATTTACCCTCGATGAGAATTAAACTTAATCCCTCGAGAGAAAACTGTCTTTAGATTTAAATTGAATAGTTTTATCTTTATTTTACATTTAAATGAAAAGGTTAATAGTACAGATAGAAAATGTTTACATTTACATCTCCACTGATTGAAAAGTGTTCACAATATAAATTGAATATGTTTTCATTTATATCTACACTTGTTGAACAGTTTAAAACTTTCATTAATTTTAGGGTTTTTTTTGTGTAGGTTTGAACAAATGTAAATCTTATACTTACAATGTACATCATTTCTTTCATCTTTCCCTCCCTGCTCCATATGGAAATTGGGACTAAGTATGCTTTTAGTTTTCTCTGTAAGAAATTAGCAATAAAGCATTCACCAGCTCTTGCAGTGGTCGTTCATGAAATCATCATTCTATACGCTGAGGTTGCCAGCCTCAAATGACTTGGACATCCACTAGCGAATTTCACATATTAATATTCACATGGCAATATATACATATTAGCTCACATGTTATTAATGAAAAAATGCACAACTTACGCCAATCCTGGCTCATACTTTTTGCTCAGATGAATAGAGGCATTTGAATCGGCCTCTTATACGTGTTTTTCGGTGTCGTTAATTTAGTAATAGATTCCCTCCTTGGTTTCAGTGTCCTCAGATCTCAGTTTCTTTATTAAAATGATAGAGCTTTCCTGGGCTGTGTAAGTCTTTCCAAAATACTCCAATAAAAGGCCCATCTGGATTCTAACTTCTGGCAAGGTCTGGTTGTAGTCTTGGCAAGCGATTTCTCACAGTGACCTGACTTGCAAAGATTGTGAGATTGTATTGCAAGTGTGCCCACGCATTTGGTTTGTTACGATGCTAACTAAGAAAGCGCCAATCGTTTTCAAACATGCGTGTCATGTGGGGAAATTTAAAATTTCCGACATGGAAAAATTATGTGCATGATGCAGAGGTCACCTCTCCCATATATGGTAATAAAACGTCCGATAGCCTGGCGGCAAAGTCAGCAACGCACCTGTAACCTCATACGACAGTGTGTGTCAGATTTAACAACTTATTACCTTCATATAAAGTAATGTCTTCGTGACAGTCGGACAGGAAACGATTATGTCATTTATGTTTGTTCAAAATGTGTCTCACATACGGGTAATCTCGTTATCTGTTGCCTGAGCACGCAAAACCTATCTCTTTACCACCTTGGAAACAGACGCATCCTTGCCTTATCAGCTGGGGCGATTTTAGTGTTAATCAGGCACCTGTCTACTGTCTCAGCAGGGATGGGCAGGTAAACAGACAAGACGAATTATTACTAAAAGGAGTGTAAGAATGAAAATGCAAAATATCTGCTACATAGGAGAGAAAGAAAAAAGTGCTGACCATGGAAAAGCACACAACTAGTCAGTACAACAAATTAAAATGAGTACTGCCGGAGTGAAAGAGAGATCGAGAAGGGGTCGCCCCAAATCCATCTCGTGACATACTGCATGTGTCTTTGATCACTGTCTGTTATTGCAGTTTCTAATTTAATGCAGTTCACATGTAGCTCACAGTAACTGATTATTAAGACATTATTCAAATTATATATGAAATGTAATAGATCATTATGGTTTACCATCAAAAGATCAAGTGTAAAAAAAAAAAAAAAAAAGATTGATCGTGGACGTAATGAAAATATTCGACTCTGAAATTCACTTGCCTCGCATATTTAATCAATTGTCATACCAGTTTCCTCCTTAATTCAACAGTAACAGTCCATTCTCTTCTAATATTTACCGAATCGTTTCAGCCATCTCAGGCCGTAAGGAGGCAGCCCCTCCACCATGCAAAGGCACAACAGGCCAATCACCTGTTTGCTTTAAATCATGATTACGCGAACTACAAGAGAGAAAACCGGACTGATTCTAAAGGCGACGAACTGGAACGGACTACGGACTACGACTTATGGAACTTGGAACACAAGAAGTATAAATGGGAAGGAAGAGGAGCTGGTGGAAGAGATGAGGAAAGCAAAACTAGAAATCCTGGCTATAACGGAAACGAAGAAAAAAGGACAAGGAGTCATGGATCTCGATGGCAACACGTTGCTCTACAGTGGTGTACCCATATCTGAAAGGGCTAAAGGGGGCGTGGGTTGCATTGTGGCCCAAAATCAAAAAGATAGTATCAAGGGATGGAACTTTGTCTCGGAGCGCATTATGGTTGTAAAACTAAAAGAAGGAGAAACCATAGTCAACCTGGTCATAGTGTATGGGCCAAATGAGGATGAGAGAGCAGAGGTCAAGGAGGAATTCTTCGAGCTGCTTCAAAGGACAGTGGATGACTGCCTAGATGAAGTTATTATGCTCGGAGATTTTAATGCCAGAGTTGGAAATGACCATGCTAGATGGGGTGGAGTTATCGGAAGATATGGAGAAGATACTCTCAATGACAATGGAAAGCGACTCCTTAGATTCTGCAGTGAGCAGAATCTGATCATTACAAACACAAAGTTCCCCCATAAGCGCATACATGCATACACTAGATGTGAACCAACCAAGAATGAGAAGTCAGTGATCGACTATGCCATTGTTCGGAGAAGCTCATTCAGATATGTCCGAGATGCAAGAGTCTGGAGAGGGCCAGAGATTGGAAGTGATCACTACCTGCTAACAATCAAACGAACAACTGAAAGAGTTGCTCAGCCTAGGAACTGCCCAACATCACGCAAGAAACCAAGTAAACGAGCAGGAGAAATGAGCATTAGGACCTACAAGCTGAGAGAGCCAGAAATTAAGACCAGATATCAGGGGCTTATTGCTACAGCAGTGAGCAACACAGAAGAACGACCTGATGACTTGGAAACCCTCTGGAATAAATTCAAGGATATCATAAAGACAGCTGCTGCAGAAGCATGCGGTGAAGTCCGACTTGGGAACCAGAGAAAGAGGACACCTTGGTGGACAGAGGAAGTCAAAGAGAAAATAAGAGAGAAGAAAATGGCATGGAAACAATACTTAGGAGCTAAAAACACAACAGGACAAATGGAAAAATATAGAGAATATGTGATACTCAGAACAGAAGCAAAGAACAAAGTGCTAGCAGCAAAACAGAAGTCCTGGGAAGAATTTGGAGAAAAGCTAGGAAAAGATGCACAAGAAAACCAGAAATTGTTCTATAAGACCCTAAAGAACATGAGGAAAGAAAAACAATGCCCTCTCAAATTTATAAAGGACAAGCAAGGCAAATTGCTTACTGCCCCGAAGGAAGTAATGGAAAGATGGAAAGAATATTTCTCAGAACTCCTGAATGGTGAGTATGATGAAGCATCAGAAATGATAACCACTAGGCTAGCACAGAAGAGAAAACTAATGATGGTGAAGATGACATAAAGATGGAAGAACTGAGGGCAGCACTAGAGAAAATCAAGATGGGCAAAGCAGCAGGGCATGATGGTATAACACCAGAAATGGTTAAGTACATGGGAGCATCAGGCGACCTATTACTCTTAAAGGTCCTACAGGCAGCATGGTGCAACAAGACCATACCAAAGGATTGGGAGATTGCCATCATAACATCAATTTTCAAAAAGGGTGACAATCGACAATGTGGAAACCATAGAGGCATATCCCTTCTCAGTGTCCCTGGTAAAATCTACTCTAGAATCCTAGAGCAGAGACTCCGACGCCTAGCTGAGCCACAATTGGATGAGGTCCAGTGCGGATTCCGAGCAGACCGAAGTACTCAAGGCCTAATCTTCACACTCAGACAGCTGAGTGAAAAGGCCCTTGAGTATAAGAGTGAGATCCATCTTTGTTTCATAGATCTGGAAAAGGCGTTTGACAGGGTCCCCTGGAGCAAACTTTGGGACTGTTTGGCAAGGAAGAATATTCCAGCACCTCTGATTCATGCTATACAGAGCTTCTACAAGTCTTGCAGAAATTATGTGAGGACAGCAAACCATAAGTCAGAAGAGTTCAGAACCACCACTGGTGTAAGACAAGGTGATATCCTATCACCTTACCTCTTCATACTCCTTATGGACGATGTCATCAAGGCATGTAAGGAGAGAACAAGAAAGTATTCAGTGGGGTACTGGAAGATGAGACAGGTCTATATTTCGGAGCTGGCATTTGCTGATGATGTTGCCCTGATTGCTAAATCAGAGGCACATCTCCAATCCAACCTGCAAGTCTGGAAGGAAGAGCTGGAGAAGAGAGGGATGGTCATAGCAGCTCTAAAACAAAATCCATGGTGATATCACGAGAAGAAAGAAAACATCAGATTAAGTTGGGAGAACAGGTCCTGGAGCAGGTCGACCACTTTAAATATCTCGGAGCTATTATAGACCGAAAAGGAGGCATCAAAGAAGAGTTGGCCACTCGAAAAGCAGCGGCTGGGAGACTTTTTCAGGCCATAAATCGTGGATTCCTCAGCAAGAAAGAGGTTGGTAAGAAAACGAAGATGGCTGTATACCGCTCCACCTATGTCCCAGTCTTGACATATGGATGCGAGTCGTGGGCAATGACTACAACCCACAAAAGCCAGATCCAAACCTCAGAAATGAGGTATCTGAGGAAAGTGGTTGAAGTAACAAGAAGAGACATGGTCCGCAACCAGACGATCCGTCAAGGCCTAAAATCCCATCCGCTGCAGACCCAAATAGAACAGTCCCAACTAAGATGGTTTGGCCATGTCTGCAGAATGGGAGAAGATCGGCTACCACGAAAAGCATGGGAAACAAAGAGCCAGGGATCCAGACCTCCAGGACGACCCAGAGTCCGCTGGGAGGACAACATTAGACAATCTTTGAAGGACCGAGGACTAGAATGGAACCAGGCCAGGAAGAAGACAGCTGATAGAATGGTCTGGCGCTCTCTCTTCCAAACCTCTACACCTCACGGTAGAAGGGGAACGACTAAGTAAGTAAGTAAGTTTCAGCCATCTCAGCACATGTACTGCTGTGCACAGCCACTAGCTCGAAAAAAGAAAATGCTCATAAATTTCTACATTATGTTTCATTTTTATTAGAAGTATGCCAAATAATGTAAACACAAAACGAACTATTAATGGCATATCTTAACTGTGTGAAAGGTCTGGAGTGCCGCAGTTGAAAGCTGGGAAGTATTATTCTATTGTTTTTAACAGAGTAATATTTTCCAGCTTCCGCTGTTTTACATTTTTTTTCTTTTAAAGTAACGGTATGTTTAACGATTGTGTGTTTGTTTTTCTTCAGTGAGACACTGGTGTCACTGAGCCTTCGCACCCAAACCAGAGGTCCATCGGCTCCGCCCCTGACTAAACACGCAGTTAACACCAGAACACCGCTATTAATGATTGCCGTCAATGGATATTTCCGATCTAAAAATATTTTGATCGTCATACGAATTCCCGATATGAAATATCCTTTGATCATGTTAAACGAACGTCTTCATCGACGCCGTTTAGAAACTTCTCCGAGCACCGTGGTCAAGGTAGGGTTATCGCTTCAATTGTATTCATCTTACAAGGCTAATCTAGAAATGATAATATTAATGGCGGTTCAAGCTGGAGACCGCCATGTTGGCCAAAAATGCCACGTTTCGCTTATAGTTGGATATGTTTTTTTTTTTTTTTTTTTAAATTAAACGTACCGTACTGCTTTGGTTGTTTTCTACTTTCATTTTCATTATATGGTTCTTTATATTGACGAGACTGTTAGCCCAGTGCTCAACCTCAAATTTGTCTTCTCTTAGGACATGCTATCGTGTGGTGAGTACTGGGGCAACTACAACAGTAGTTTTGCCAGGAATAGTCTATGAGATATAGATATAAGGTCTCTAGAAATTGGCTCGTTAAGAAATAATAAAGACCTATTCGAGATAGGGACAAGAAGACAGGAATGCGAATGCTTTCCACTAGACAGTGTTTTCTAATTAATTATGGAAAGAGTTCTGTTTCCCCACGACCTTAGCTTCTGCCCTTAGATCCCGTAAAGAAAAAGCCCCCAACCTCATCTGAGTAGAGAAAGGTTCCTATAGGTGAATATGTAACACCGACAGCACGAGTGATACATTAACAAACTCTTGATAATGATCAACCGATCGTTGGGTTTATTAATGAAATATCCACACATATAGGGTTAGTAATGGTTAGAACGTGATGATGGTGAAAGACGATTCACACAAAACACACAGATGAGATAATAAAATTACAGTTAATTAAGTAATAGTTAATTAAGAATGAACTGGTGTAAAGTGAAATGATGAGGTGATATGATACGTGTTACCAAAATGGTGAGTACTCTACACAGTCCATGTGTCTCTAAATGCTTCTCCTAGATATGAGGATTCACATGTATGCATAAAATGTCCCAAGTTGTTATACGTTATGTCGAATGGGGTATCTCTAAGCTGAGGATGTTCTGATGAATACTGTTGTCGTACGGAGAACGCTGACGAGATATCTATGTATATTCCTTCACTGTTTGAGTATATCTCTGTAGTGTTGATCAACAGTTAATAGCTGTCATATGAACAAAAGGTCTGTTGTCTAATCTCCCGACGGTACTGGTCAGACTGGATATCTTCACGAAATGTTAGTGATATGTAGACTCATAATCTTGCGTATGTAGTCGTGATTCATATACTTTCGAGTCTGCTTCATAAAATGCGCTTAAGAGTGTGTTGCACGTGGTATAAATATGCGATTCCTCTTTTGAGCTCTTTTGCTTGACTTCAGATAATAATGATCTTTCGAGTGATTTGAATTTATGATGACTCTGTATTGAACTTGTGATAACGATGTATTGAACTTGTGAGCAAGCAGTATATGGTGACGAAAAATGCTGCGTCCACCTTCTGACTTGTGGGTGAGACAATATTCCTTCTTAATTGAGGAATGAAAGATGTCCTATGGCGAATTCTGCTAGCCAAATGTCCGTTTTTAATAACTTATTTCTGGTTAGACGTCAGACACGTTGCGTGTAGACTCAGACTTCTGATGAACTGAAGACACACAAAAGTCTTCGTAAGTTTTCACATTTAACATCACTGGTTGACTTTCATTTAAACTACTGCTCATTATTCATCTCTCTCTCTCTGAGTTCAATTCTAATGATGTTAAATATCTTGTGCATGAGAGTGTGTGCGCATGGGAGACTGTGATGATGATAACGGTGAAATATGAAATATTAATTACCTCCTATCATCCTATCATCTTCTAGGAAAATCTTCTGATTTTATTAATCAGTTATGCCAAGAATTATTTGAAACTTTATCTTTCGCACATTTTAGCTGTGACGTTAAAATAAACAAAAATAAGAAAATGTATTTATAAGTATAAGATCTACTAACCTTCTTTTCCCTTCGCAAAATCCTTTAAGAACACAATTAATCACAGAACTGAATTATCATCCACTCTGAATAAACACATGTATTAGGCTATGCGTTTTGGGTTTAATCTCTTCCTCACAAGGTAAAAACTTGACTGCCCCACTCTAGTAGATTATGCGGTATTATATATTTCTGCTAGTCTAATATGGCCAAGCTGGGCATCCAATGTGGTAAACCAACGCTTGTCTGAACCGCGGTGAGACGTTTTCCCCTGGCCAATCTGGGCGTCCAATGTGGTGTCACAGAAATTACCGCTTGCCCATGTTTGATTCGGATGACCATATGTGTTTTTACCTGATTTATCACGATGCAATGTGGGCTTCAAACGATAATGTCGGGCATGTGGACTCAATCAAAGGATTTTATTTCCCCCGATGAAAGAGCAAATGTGGTTCTCTAGATACCGGTTCTGCCATCAATGGTACCTATACCTTGTAGCGGTATGGCAGCGTGTGTACCCTGACAATCCCCAGAGCTATGCCAGTGAGAGTTTTACTCCTGGTAGGTTCAACCATGCTGGACTGGTCTGCGTGGGTAGGGGTCAGACAAAAGCTGGTACCCTGGTCCTCCAGGTTGGGGGTTTTAGCACAGGGCCGACACCCCTGTCTGTGTAAAAAAATCACACACGTTACGGAAACAGCAATAAATGGAAATACTTTGATGCGGGACGGACATCCGGAGTCTCAGGCTCGTATGACTGACAGTGGTGAAAGCCGAAAGGAAGCCACTGGCATGAAAACGGATGCCCAGACCGCAAAACACGAAACCAAAATTGGTTTTTGGAATGTCAGAACTATGAACGAGGCAGGAAAGCTGAGACAGATTACAGCAGAGATGAGGAACTACAAACTACATATCCTGGGAATAAGCGAGAGCAGATGGACAGGGATGGGGAGAATAAAAACAGCTACAGGGGAAACAGTACTTTATTCTGGTAGAGAGGACGGTCAGCACAACGAAGGTGTAGCCATTATCCTTAAGAAAGGAATGGAAAGGTCTCTACTGGAATGGAAACCCATTAACAACAGACTAATAAGAGCAAGACTGAGAGGGAGATTCACCAACACCACAATTATACAATGTTATGCACCAACAAATGACAGCGACGAAGAGATCAAGGACGAGTTCTATCAACAGGTACAAAAGGAAATGGAAACTATATCCAGGTACGATCTTATTATAGTAATGGGAGACCTAAATGCGAAAGTTGGAACACACAATAATTATAACGAAAGAGTAATGGGGAAATGCAGCAGTGGAACAGTAAATGAGAATGGGGACAAATTAATAAGCTTCTGCAGTATTAACAACCTGGTCATCGGAGGAACACTTTTTCAACACAAAGAAGTGCACAAGTTAACATGGGAATCACCAAACGGACGAGACAAAAACCAGATAGATCACATAATGATCAATGGCAGATGGAGACATGCACTACAAGACGTGAAAGTAAGAAGAGGCGCAGATGTGGGAAGTGATCATCACCTAGTAGTAGCAAGACTGAAGGTGAAACTCAGAGCTGCTGGACCAGTTGCAGTCAAACAGAAAAGATACAACATCACGAAACTTAAGGACCCCCTCACCAGAAAAGCGTTTGTGGTCGACGTAAAGAGACGATATCTGATTACCAAAGCCAGGAAAGAACAGAGACCGACGATGTGGACCAGAAATTCAACACCATCTCAACAATATATAAAGAAAGCAGCAAGTCATGCTTGGGATTCCAGGAAAGAAAGAGCCAAGACTGGATAACACCAGAAACGCTAAACACCATAGCGAAGAGAAAGGAAATGAAAAGGAAGAAAACAGAAGCTAAGTCTCCCAGGTTAAAGGCAATATATAGTGAACAGTACAGTCAGCTGGATAAGGAAGTAAAACGTCAAACCCGTGCTAACAAAAGGACATTTCTGGATGACCTTGCAAGACAGGCAGAAGAGGCAGCACTGAGAAATGAACAAAGCACAGTTTATAAAATAACTAAAGCTATCAGTGGAAAACGAGGTGCAAACAACATAACGTTAGTAAGAGACAAGCAAGGAAATCTCATCACCACAGCACAGGGGCAGGAAACAAGGTGGGCAGAGCACTTCAGAGAAACACTGAATAAGGAACCACCAGAGACTCAGCTGAATGTTCCTGAGGCTGAAAGTGACTTAGACGTAAATACAGACATTCCATGAAAAGAAGAAATTATCACAGCTATCAAAGGGCTAAAAAATGGAAAAGCGCCTGGTCACGACAATCTGAATGCTGAGCTATTCAAGACAGACCCTGAACTAGCAGCAGAACTATTAGAACCACTATTTGCACAAGTCTGGGAAACTGAGACAACACCAACAGAGTGGAGTAAAGGAACAATTGTCAAATTGCCCAAGAAGGGCGACCTTGCAGACTGCAACAACTGGAGAGGAATTACCCTCCTCTCAGTTCCCAGCAAAATACTAGGCAGGATAATCATCCAGAGAATTTCAAAAGCAGTTGACCATAAACTGAGGAAAGAACAAGCGGGCTTCAGAAAGAACAGAAGATGTGCAGATCATATATTTGCCCTCAGGAACATTATAGAGCAGTGCACAGAATGGCAGAGACAGCTGTACATTAACTTTGTTGATTTTGAAAAGGCTTTCGACAGCATACACAGGACAGCCTATGGAAAATTCTGAGGGCTTATGGAATTCCCAGCCGCATTGTTTCCATTATAAAAAGCCTCTATTCTAACTTTACGTGCAGTGTTGGATCGAGTAATGTAACTTTCGAAGTGAAAACAGGAGTACGACAGGGATGCCCCTTATCAACAACATTATTTTTGACAGTCATAGATTGGGTGATGCGCCAGACAACAGAGGGCAGTCCAAGAGGAATTAGATGGACAATGTTTTCTACACTGGAAAATTTGGAATATGCAGATGACATTGCACTGCTCGCGCATTCACACCAACACATTCAAGACAAAACTGATAGACTGAATAAGTATGGCCAGCAGGTTGGCCTGAACATCAATCTGAAGAAGACGGAGGTCATGACACTAAATGTGGGCAATCCTGAGCCAATAACAGTAAGGAACCAGAAGTTAGAACAGACAGACACATTTACTTACCTAGGAAGCATAGTAACACCTGACGGCGGAACAAGCAAGGACATTAACAACAGAATGAATAAAGCGAGAACAGCCTTTGCTATTCTCAACAACATTTGGAAGTCTTCCCAGTACAGCACAAACACCAAATTAAGACTGTATGAGAGCTGCGTACTTTCTGTGCTTCTGTATGGTGCGGAATGTTGGAGAGTAACAGAGAAGGAAATGTCGAAACTGTCCTCCTTCCACACAATCTGCCTAAGGAAAATTCTCCGAATCTTTTGGCCAAACACCATCAGCAACCAAGAACTACTTATTCGGAGTAACCAGGAGGACATGCACACCATCATAGCTGGCAGACGCTGGAGTTGGGTTGGCCATGTCCTCAGAAGGGACCCTGATACCATCGCAAGAACAGCTATGCTATGGACCCCCGAGGGAAAGCGAAAGAGAGGCCGACCAAAAACAACTTGGCGGAGAACTGTGGAAGCTGAGATGCAAAGAATGAACCACAGTTGGGGCACTGTACGAAGGATAACCGCCGACCGAGCAAAGTGGAATCAATTTGTTGCTGCCCTACAAGACGCCACCAGGCGTGATGGCCGCTGACTGCTTTGACGGTTGGCGGTTATGGATCAAAGAAAGAAAGAAGAAGATACCGGTTGCGAGTAATCACAACGATGAAATAGCAAATATGGATCGCAAATGTTGCATGAAAGAGCAAATGTCGGAGAAAATACAATACGAAAGATGTAGGAAAAGATAGAGCAATAAGGCCTTTGCGCTCGTTTATCACAATAGCCCCTCCTCAAGTGTGATGTCAATCGTACTCAGGAGAGCTAAGCCTTCTTGCTCGGGATTCCTTAATCATTTTCCTCATCTTCGTTTTTCTCTTCGGTTTCCACCCTTTCCTCTACTTGTTTGTGCTCTCCGTCCTGCCTCATAGGATGACGGCTTAAAAAATCCGCTCCTACGTTATGTTTTCCTTGGATATAGTCCACTTGGAACGTGTAAGGTTGTAGAACAAGCGACCACCTCATCAGTCTAGCATTCAAATTCTTTGAATTTGCGAGGAAGGTCAGAGGTTGGTGATCACTCTGGATTGTAAATTTCCTTCCGTACAGGTATGCTTGAAATTTTTGTATTCCCCAGACGAGGGACAAACATTCCTTTTCGATTGTGGAATAGTTTTGTTCTGCTCGGTTTAACTTCCGACTCGCATATGCGACCGGAAATAGATTTGGTGGGCTTCTGTTATCTGGCTGTAGTAATGTAGCCCCGATTCCAATGTTACTGGCATCTGTGCGCAAGATGAATTTTCTAGTTAAATCCGGAAGCCGTAAAATAGGTTTTGTGGTGAGTTTCTCTTTTAAGAGTGCATATGCATGTTCACATTCTGCTGACCATGTCACTTTATCTGGGTTTCCTTTCTTGGTTAGCGATGTAAGCGGTGCACAGAGGCTATTAAAATCCTTTATATATCTCTGGTAGAATCCACAGAGAGATACAAATGACCGGACATCCCTTTTAGTGGACGGTCTCGGTGCATTTCTCAGCTTCTCGACGTTTTGAGTCTCGGGGAACATGGTCCCATGGGATATAGTATGTCCTAGGAACTCTAGCTGTTCACACCCAATTTGACATTTGGTTGGGCGGGCGGTTAGTCTCGCTTCTATGAGTCTGTTAAACAGCAAGGATAGCGCTGATATATGTTCTTCAAACGACTCAGTAGCTACTAGGATATCATCCATAAAATTGCTGATGGCGGGATGATTCAAAGGATCCACTAACTTTCGCATCATCCTTGTGAAGACACTAGGAGCATTGTTCAGTCCAAATGGCATCACATTAAACTCGAAGTGTCCATCTGGAGTACTGAAGGCTAACAGGTTCCTCACCTCAGCTTTTACCGGTATTTGATAGTACCCTTTACTGAGGTCGATCTTTGAAAAATAGCGAGCCCTGCTCAGCTTAGTAAATAGCTGGTTCTGGTCCGGTAACGGTTCTGGCTGGAACTGTGTTAACGCATTCAGCTGTCGGTAGTCGATGCACAGGCGGTGTTCTCCACTGGGTTTGCGTAACAGCACCACTCCCGCACTGTAAGGGGACTCCGACTTCGAAATTATGCCTTCCTTAAGTAAGTAATCAATTTCTTGTTTTAATGCCGTCGCCTTGGCATACGGAATCGGATAGGTTCTCATTCGGACGGGCGTAGGATCCGTGACTTCCATGTCAAACTCCATCAGGTTTGTCCGGCCCGGTTTGTCTGTCAGAGAGTCGGCGTGGTTTTCCATCAATCTCCTTACTTTTTCTTGCTGGGCTTCCGTTAAGGTGGAGCTTATTTTCACATCTAAATGTGATTCCTCCTGTATCACCGGGTACTCTACGGATGATAATGGCTCTTCTTCCATTTGCATAGCAATGGCCATAGTCATGAGGTGCGCTGGTTCGGCAGGGGCTCGCTCGTAAAACTTCTTAAGCAGATTTAAGTGGTAAATTTTCGGCTTTCCGTTCACGGCGATTTTATAGTTGGTGCGAGAAATCTTTTCCACCACTTTGTAGGGTCCCCTCCAGCAAATCTGCAATTTATTACTGCTACTTGGCAGAAGAAGTAGCACCTTCTCTCCTACTGCTAGTTCTCGGTCCTTCGCATTGCGATTGTAATATTTGGCATGTTTCCGCCTAGCCTCCCGTACTTTCGCTGTGGCTAATTCCCAGCCCGTCTTCAGGCGTTGTTTCAAGTCTGTGACGTACTGGAAGGCTGATGTGACAGTGTCGTCTGCCTTGGCATCTGTCCATGTTCTTAGTAATGCTTCTAATGGACCTTTAATAGGTCTTCCGAAGAGTAATGTGGCCGGAGGAACTCCAGTTGACGCATGCGGTACTTCCCTATAAGCAAATAATGCAGCAGGAAGATACTGATCCCAAGTTTCTGGCTTCTCCTGTGCCAACTTCCGAAGAATAGAGGTGAGCGTCCCGTTAAACCGCTCTACTTGCCCGTTACTTTGGGGGTGATAGGGCGAAGTATGGATATGCCTAGTCTTGAATATTCTAAGCACCTCCTCTGTCAACTTGCCTCTAAATTGTGACCCGTTGTCTGTGAGAATTTCATGTGGGAAGCCCAACCTAGTAAAGATATTCAGTAAAGCGTCAGCTACATGCACTGAGTCGCATGCTGGTATGGCTATGGCTTCGCCCCACATGGAACAGGTGTCCACTAAGGTAAGGATATGGGAGTTCCTCTTCTTAGTTCTCAGCAGAGGTCCAATTATATCCACGGCCACTCTTTCAAATGGGGTGCCCAAGATTGGCATCTCCCCAAGGGTCGCGGGTGCCGTCCAATGTTTTGGTGCAACTTTCTGGCACTGTGGACAAGACTTGACGAAACGTTCAATGTCGCCGGTGATCCCTGGCCAATAATAGTGGCAGGCGATCCTTTGAGTCGTGGCGCTCATTCCCATGTGTCCACTAAATGGGATAGAGTGGCCCATCTCAAGCACCTGGTTCCTATAAGTTGCAGGAACTACTAATTGGTTGTGTTCCTGTCCTTCAGCTCGGCGATACATCAATCCATTTTTCATAAAGAAGTCTCCCTTGGTAGGTGGGTTGTGTGCCCTAGGTAATTTTTTAAAACAGGGCGCCAGTGTGGAATCTTCCATTTGGGCCCTCTTCAATTCCTCGGGGAGGATATTGGTAGGAGTTTCCTGCTCTGCGTCTTTTTTTGACTGTCCTCTAGTCTGTACGGCCGCCATGACTAGTGGTTGAGTAGGTTCTCCAAGGAACACATATCTACATCCCAAGATTAAAGAGTAGATTGGTTCTTCCATTATAGCTGCACGAATCTCTCCTGTCACATAACGAGATTCCACTCTGATAAGTGCAATTGGCAGTGTCATGGGTGCAACATCCTTCGTCGGACCTTGGATGTCGACACTCTCTTCTGTTATCTTGTCAGGGGTGACAAGAGATGCCCTGACCACCGCATCGAAAGCAAGTCCTGTGTCATAAAGGCACTCCACAGATTGTCCGTTTACGAGGACTGATTCGATGACGGGAGGATGAGAAACGTTTCCGGTCCTCTGCTCCTTCCGGGGTGACGATTTTGTCTGCAGACAGGCAGCATGTTGGGGAGGAGGTCTGCGCCTGCACTCATTAGTGTTGTGATTGTTCAAGCGACAGTACTTGCACCATTTATCTCCCTGTCTCTGGTGTGGCGCAGCATTTTTCTTGTTTTGCTCTTTGTAGTTATCTTGTTTTGCGTGCTGTTTATGCGAGATGTGTGGTCCTTTGCTTTGTTGGTCTGGTTGGGAGCGAGCAGGTTGCTTTGGCGCCTGATCCGAAAACTTCTTTCTGGCTCCTTGAGACTCCATGAGAGCATTTTGGAATCGCTCTGCCAGTGTAAGAATATTTTCTAACCGGTCAGCGCCGTTTTCAGTGAGAAATCTACGCATTTCCACCGACATAGACTCTTTTGGTTGCTCTATCACAATCAGCTCTTTCAACCCGTCATAGTTCTCGGTAAAGTTTCCCAGTGTACACCACTTCACTAGGTAGTCTTCAATACGGGCTGCGAACTGTGAGAAAGTCTCTCCGGCCTCCTTCCTAGAACCTCGAAATTTTTTTTGGTACGCCTCTGAATGAAGCTCGTACCTCACCAAGAGAGCTTTTTTCAATGCCTGATAGTCATCTTGCTCTCCGGCCGGAAGTTTATTAAAAACTTCGTAGGCGGCTCCTCTTAGGCCCTGGGAAAGTTTCAAGTTCCACTTCCGTTCTTCAAGCCCAAACCCTGTTGCAAAGCGTTCAAAGCGGTCTAAAAAGGCGTCCATGGTATCATTCCTTTCTGAAAAAGGTTCCAGCGGAAAGTTCATGGCATTGGGTGGTGCAGGTTGCGAAGTAGGCACACCATCTGAGCGGGGTGAGTACCCTCCATCCAAGTTGGAAGCCGCTGCACTTTTTGCCAGCTCTATCTGAATGGTCTGCCCCTGGATTTCCAGTTGCTTCATCTTAAGTGCATGCTCTGCTGCTGCTTTCTCTTTACGCTCCGCTGCTTCTGCTGCTTCTTTCCGCTCCGCTGCTTCTGCTGCGGCTTTCCGCTCCGCTGCTTCTGCTGCTTCTTTCCGCTCCGCTGCTTCTGCTGCGGCTTTCTCCTTCTCTGCTTCTGCTGCGGCTTTCCGCTCCGCTGTTTCTGCTGCGGCTTTCCGCTCCGCTGCTTCTGCTGCGGCTTTCTCCTTCTCCATTGCAAGTTTCTGCACTTCCATCTCTCTTGCATGGAGTTTATCGGTCTCCTCACTCACAAATTTCATCAGATCTTTTCCACTTAACCCGTATTCACGCCCTGCCTCCATTAAACTAGTCCTAATTTTTGCGGCATCTGCCATGATAGGCAGTATGGGTTCACGAAGGGAAAAATTGGCAGTGACCTCCAAGCAAATTGTTTGACTCGCACAAGTAATTATCTCTTAAAACCTTCTAGGTTTAAATTAGTAATCAAGTTCAAAAAGTTCTTTAAAAATAATCACTCACTCAGCATATTCTGAAAATTATATAACAGATTATCTCGAAGTTTTCTATGAAAAATTTGCTAAATATTTATGATAAAAATTTCTCCAGCAGTTACTGAAAAAAAAAATTTCAGTTCCCTACAGTATCCTTTGTTCTCAAAAAGTGCTTACTCTGTCCGTTTGATACTCAATTTAAAATGTATCACTCGTGCTTTAGAGATATAAATTATCCCCCCTATGAAATAGACAAATTATAGTAAGAGTCAGTCTAGAAGGTAATCCCTCAAAATGCCAACAAATTTTGCAATTATCGTAATTGTATGGCAGGGATGAAAATGTGATTTATCACACTTCTAAGTCCGGGTTCACTAATCCCAAGACGAGTCCACAATTGTCGTGTGGTGAGTACTGGGGCAACTACAACAGTAGTTTTGCCAGGAATAGTCTATGAGATATAGATATAAGGTCTCTAGAAATTGGCTCGTTAAGAAATAATAAAGACCTATTCGAGATAGGGACAAGAAGACAGGAATGCAAATGCTTTCCACTAGACAGTGTTTTCTAATTAATTATGGAAAGAGTTCTGTTTCCCCACGACCTTAGCTTCTGCCCTTAGATCCCGTAAAGAAAAAGCCCCCAACCTCATCTGAGTAGAGAAAGGTTCCTATAGGTGAATATGTAACACCGACAGCACGAGTGATACATTAACAAACTCTTGATAATGATCAACCGATCGTTGGGTTTATTAATGAAATATCCACACATATAGGGTTAGTAATGGTTAGAACGTGATGATGGTGAAAGACGATTCACACAAAACACACAGATGAGATAATAAAATTACAGTTAATTAAGTAATAGTTAATTAAGAATGAACTGGTGTAAAGTGAAATGATGATGTGATATGATACGTGTTACCAAAATGGTGAGTACTCTACACAGTCCATGTGTCTCTAAATGCTTCTCCTAGATATGAGGATTCACATGTATGCATAAAATGTCCCAAGTTGTTATACGTTATGTCGAATGGGGTATCTCTAAGCTGAGGATGTTCTGATGAATACTGTTGTCGTACGGAGAACGCTGACGAGATATCTATGTATATTCCTTCACTGTTTGAGTATATCTCTGTAGTGTTGATCAACAGTTAATAGCTGTCATATGAACAAAAGGTCTGTTGTCTAATCTCCCGACGGTACTGGTCAGACTGGATATCTTCACGAAATGTTAGTGATATGTAGACTCATAATCTTGCGTATGTAGTCGTGATTCATATACTTTCGAGTCTGCTTCATAAAATGCGCTTAAGAGTGTGTTGCACGTGGTATAAATATGCGATTCCTCTTTTGAGCTCTTTTGCTTGACTTCAGATAATAATGATCTTTCGAGTGATTTGAATTTATGATGACTCTGTATTGAACTTGTGATAACGATGTATTGAACTTGTGAGCAAGCAGTATATGGTGACGAAAAATGCTGCGTCCACCTTCTGACTTGTGGGTGAGACAATATTCCTTCTTAATTGAGGAATGAAAGATGTCCTATGGCGAATTCTGCTAGCCAAATGTCCGTTTTTAATAACTTATTTCTGGTTAGATGTCAGACACGTTGCGTGTAGACTCAGACTTCTGATGAACTGAAGACACACAAAAGTCTTCGTAAGTTTTCACATTTAACATCACTGGTTGACTTTCATTTAAACTACTGCTCATTACACTAGTCAACAAATTTTCAAAAGTTTTTTGTACCAGAAATTAAATATACCATTTCTTATTGATTTTGACATGCTGATTTCAAATATCATAATGAAATTCACCAATTGGCTCTGGTTTTTTTTTTAAATGATGAATTTACATTACAGTAATACAAATAATGTATGCTTGTTTAATTCTCTGGGGTGAACAGCTAGTCTTTCTACTTTAGCATTATAAAAATTGTGGTTACATACTCAATTAATTGATATTTCAACATAAAATGATAGAAAAAATAAAAACATTATTTAAAGTTCACATATCATGTTTTAAAAAGGCACATTTGAACCCATTCCGTCATTATTCATTCGCTGTTCGAGCTCTCTTTGCTTGCTTCTTGTAGTCAATCGATGAGGTGTCTCTTGTCACAGTCCAATAGTAATCAGCAAGCATTGAAGGGCTCCAATTGCCTTGATACCTTGTCTCCATAGCAGCAATGTCCTGGTGAAATCGTTCACCATGCTCATCACTGACCGCTCCACAGTTTGACGTAAAGAAATCCAGATGAGAATTTAGAAAATGAATTTTCAAAGACATGTTGCAGCCAAGACTCTTATACTTCAGATGGAGATTTTCTACAATTTCATTGTAATTATCAGATCTGTTGTTTCCAAGAAAATTGTCCACCACTGACTTAAATGCTAGCCATGCTGCTTTTTCCTTGCCATGCAACACGGAAAGAAACTCATCATCATGAAGAAGTTTTCGAATTTGCGGACCAACAAATACTCCCTCTCTTATTTTAGCTTCACTCAGTCTTGGAAACTTTCTGATGAGGTATTTGAAAGCCTCATCTGTTTTCTCCATTGCCTTGACAAAGTTTTTTCATGAGACCCAGCTTAATGTGCAAGGGTGGCAACAAAATCTTGCTGGTGTCGACAAGTGCTGGGTTCTCAACGTTCTTACTGCCAGGCTGCAATGACTGCCTGATTGGCCAATGTCTTCTGATGTAATGGTCACTTCGTGCACGGCTATTCCACTCACAGAGAAAGCAACAGTACTTGGTGTATCCACCCTGTAGTCCAAGCAAAAGAGTGACCACTTTTAAGTCACCGCAAAGTGACCAATGATGATGATCGTAGTTTATACACTTCAAAAGCTGCTTAATGTTTTCATAAGTTTCTTTCATATGAACTGCGTGACCAACTGGAATTGACGGTAACACATTACCATTATTCAACAAAACAGCTTTAAGACTCGTCTTGGATGAATCAATGAAAAGCCTCCACTCTTCCGGTATGTAATTGATTTTGAGGGTTGCCATTAAACCAGAAATGTTGTGGCACGCAGAAAGGTCACCCTCTTTGAAAAAGAATGTAATAAGCAGCTTCTGGCGGTTCCTATACACAGAAATTGTAACATCTTCTGCCAGGAGATTCCACTGTTGCAATCTGGAACCCAAAAGCTCTGCCTTGTTCTTTGGTAAACTCAGATCTCTTACAAGATCATTCAGTTCACCTTGGGTTATTAAGTGTGGTTTAGTGGATGTAGTTTGCTCAAAATCTGGGTCGCTTGAGGTTGATGGTTCAGGACCAGCAATGTCCTCTTCTTCATCAGTGGAAGCAGCTGAAAATGATTCTGGCACTTTGGAAACTGGTAGGTCATCGCCATGTGGTACCGGACGTATTGCAGAGGGGATGTTTGGATATTCCAGAGTCCATTTTTTTCTTCTTTTTGATATGCCTTTCCCAATTGGAGGGACCATGCAAAAGTAACAGTTGTTGAGATGATCAGTGGGCTCTCTCCAAATCATGTTTAAGATGTGCTGCACATGTATTGCAGCATATGTGTGGCGCCCAGCTCTTATCTTGATCTCCTATTCTGCAGCCAAAATACAAACTGTATGCCTTCTTAATCACTTTAGTTATATTTCGTTTTTGTGATAGAAATGTCACCTCACCACATATATAACATAAATTATTAGCACTGTTCACACATGTCCTAGGCATTTCTAACTACGATACTTTTGATAAGGACAAATGCACTAACTAATGGCAAAATTTTATCAGAGATAAGATATTTATACACAAAGGTGATGTAATCATAGGTAGGATTGCATCATCAACTCCTAGTTACATTTTTATTGGTCATTAGAAAAAATTATGCAATCGCCCACAACAGTTGCGTCATATATATAAATTGATCGTAATTAAATAAACTAGTAGCATATATCTTGAAAACTAGAGCCAATCAACATTTTTAAATGTCATTTTCGTTTTCAGCACACCAAAATTAGTTAAGATCAGCTATTTTCATTTCTGGTACATTTTGGTTGTTGACTAGTGTTATTCATCTCTCTCTCTCTGAGTTCAATTCTAATGATGTTAAATATCTTGTGCATGAGAGTGTGTGCGCATGGGAGACTGTGATGATGATAACGGTGAAATATGAAATATTAATTACCTCCTATCATCCTATCATCTTCTAGGAAAATCTTCTGATTTTATTAATCAGTTATGCCAAGAATTATTTGAAACTTTATCTTTCGCACATTTTAGCTGTGACGTTAAAATAAACAAAAATAAGAAAATGTATTTATAAGTATAAGATCTACTAACCTTCTTTTCCCTTCGCAAAATCCTTTAAGAACACAATTAATCACAGAACTGAATTATCATCCACTCTGAATAAACACATGTATTAGGCTATGCGTTTTGGGTTTAATCTCTTCCTCACAAGGTAAAAACTTGACTGCCCCACTCTAGTAGATTATGCGGTATTATATATTTCTGCTAGTCTAATATGGCCAAGCTGGGCATCCAATGTGGTAAACCAACGCTTGTCTGAACCGCGGTGAGACGTTTTCCCCTGGCCATTCTGGGCGTCCAATGTGGTGTCACAGAAATTACCGCTTGCCCATGTTTGATTCGGATGACCATATGTGTTTTTACCTGATTTATCACGATGCAATGTGGGCTTCAAACGATAATGTCGGGCATGTGGACTCAATCAAAGGATTTTATTTCCCCCGATGAAAGAGCAAATGTGGTTCTCTAGATACCGGTTGCGAGTAATCACAACGATGAAATAGCAAATATGGATCGCAAATGTTGCATGAAAGAGCAAATGTCGGAGAAAATACAATACGAAAGATGTAGGAAAAGATAGAGCAATAAGGCCTTTGCGCTCGTTTATCACACATGCTAAATGCTGGCAATGGTGTTTTGTTCATTGGCTGGGGTCCGTAGCATCCTCTTGTAATATTCGCGCTCGGGTGGATAGGCCTACTAAGAATAATTTTCAGTGATGACATAATTTACTAGTCTAAAGACAGCCTTTACCCAGATTTTACTGTATCAGTGACTACCAGTGTTCTATATCTTGATTAGGTTGAATCACATAGTGGTAGACAGATTTGACGATGGTCGGCGATTTGTCCCAAATTGGGTATCGTTACACTTCGTTAGTGTTGATTGGAGTTTTTATTTTAAAAAAAAAAATTGTTTTTGTTTTGAATTATTGATCCATTGAAACTGTTAAACACAAATCATATAATATTTCACACTTTCCTGCACTTTTTCGTCTGCAATTATTAATGCACGTGCGTTGGAACTAAGTCATAATTCTTGGGCGCACTGTCTTTGTTATATTTGACAGCCTTGTGTTACCGACAGTTCTCTTGACATGGTGAGAAACGGTGTTAGGGAAAGCGTTAGCGGCTATTTTTGTAAGCATTTTCTTGTATGTGTGTGTGTGTTTTTTTTTTTTTAATGCACAGCCTCAGTGTTTGTCAGAGGTTAGTATAGTGGATGTCCCAAAACGGTTTGTGCGCTCTCGTATCCACTCCTCCGACAGGATTGCATTACATTCCTGTGCAAGTGATATTTTGTTATTTCTCTCTCCCCTGCCCTTATTTGTCTGTCTTACTTACTTAGTCGTTCCCCTTCTACCGTGAGGTGTAGAGGTTTGGAAGAGAGAGCGCCAGACCATTCTATCAGCTGTCTTCTTCCTGGCCTGGTTCCATTCTAGTCCTCGGTCCTTCAAAGATTGTCTAATGTTGTCCTCCCAGCGGACTCTGGGTCGTCATGGAGGTCTGGATCCCTGGCTCTTTGTTTCCCATGCTTGTCGTGGTAGCCGATCTTCTCCCATTCTGCAGACATGGCCAAACCATCTTAGTTGGGACTGTTCTATTTGGGTCTGCAGCGGGTGGGATTTTAGGCCTTGACGGATCGTCTGGTTGCGGACCATGTCTCTTCTTGTTACTTCAACCACTTTCCTCAGATACCTCATTTCTGAGGTTTGGATCTGGCTTTTGTGGGTTGTAGTCATTGCCCACGACTCGCATCCATATGTCAAGACTGGGACATAGGTGGAGCGGTATACAGCCATCTTCGTTTTCTTACCAACCTCTTTCTTGCTGAGAAATCCACGATTTATGGCCTGAAAAAGTCTCCCAGCCGCTGCTTTCTGAGTGGCCAACTCTTCTTTGATGCCTCCCTTTCGGTCTATAATAGCTCCGAGATATTTAAAGTGGTCGACCTGCTCCAGGACCTGTTCTCCCAACTTAATCTGATGTTTTCTTTCTTCTCGTGATATCACCATGGATTTTGTTTTAGAGCTGCTTATGACCATCCCTCTCTTCTCCAGCTCTTCCTTCCAGACTTGCAGGTTGGATTGGAGATGTGCCTCTGATTTAGCAATCAGGGCAACATCATCAGCAAATGCCAGCTCCGAAATATAGACCTGTCTCATCTTCCAGTACCCCACTGAATACTTTCTTGTTCTTTCCTTACATGCCTTGATGACATCGTCCATAAGGAGTATGAAGAGGTAAGGTGATAGGATATCACCTTGTCTTACACCAGTGGTGGTCCTGAACTCTTCTGACTTATGGTTTGCTGTCCTCACATAGTTTCTGCAAGACTTGTAGAAGCTCTGTATAGCATGAATCAGAGGTGCTGGAATATTCTTCCTTGCCAAACAGTCCCAAAGTTTGCTCCAGGGGACCCTGTCAAACGCCTTTTCCAGATCTATGAAACAAAGATGGATCTCACTCTTATACTCAAGGGCCTTTTCACTCAGCTGTCTGAGTGTGAAGATTAGGTCTTGAGTACTTCGGTTTGCTCGGAATCCGCACTGGACCTCATCCAATTGTGGCTCAGCTAGGCGTCGGAGTCTCTGCTCTAGGATTCTAGAGTAGATTTTACCAGGGACACTGAGAAGGGATATGCCTCTATGGTTTCCACATTGTCGATTGTCACCCTTTTTGAAAATTGGTGTTATGATGGCAATCTCCCAATCCTTTGGTATGGTCTTGTTGCACCATGCTGCCTGTAGGACCTTTAAGAGTAATAGGTCGTCTGATGCTCCCATGTACTTAACCATTTCTGGTGTTATACCATCATGCCCTGCTGCTTTGCCCATCTTGATTTTCTCTAGTGCTGCCCTCAGTTCTTCCATCTTTATGTCATCTTCACCATCATTGGTTTCCTCTTCTGTGTCAGTGGTTATCATTTCTGATGCTTCATCATGCTCACCATCCAGGAGTTCTGAGAAATATTCTTTCCATCTTTCCATTACTTCCTTCGGGGCAGTAAGCAATTTGCCTTGCTTGTCTTTTATAAATTTGAGAGGGCATTGTTTTTCTTTCCTCATGTTCTTTAGGGTCTTATAGAACAATTTCTGTTTTTCTTGTGCATCTTTTTCTAGCTTTTCTCCAAATTCTTCCCAGGACTTCTGTTTTGCTGCTAGCACTTTGTTCTTTGCTTCTGTTCTGAGTGTCACATATTCTCTATATTTGTCCATTTGTTGCAGCAGCTGTCTTTATGATATCCTTGAATTTATTCCAGAGGGTTTCCAAGTCATCAGGTCGTTCTTCTGTGTTGCTCACTGCTGTAGCAATAAGCCCCTGATATCTGGTCTTAATTTCTGGCTCTCTCAGCTTGTAGGTCCTAATGCTCATTTCTCCTGCTCGTTTACTTGGTTTCTTACGTGATGTTGGGCAGTTCCTAGGCTGAGCAACTCTTTCAGTTGTTCGTTTGATTGTTAGCAGGTAGTGATCACTTCCAATCTCTGGCCCCCTCCAGACTCTTGCATCTCGGACATATCTGAATGAGCTTCTCCGAACAATGGCATAGTCGATCACTGACTTCTCATTCTTGGTTGGTTCACATCTAGTGTATGCATGTATGCGCTTATGGGGGAACTTTGTGTTTGTAATGATCAGATTCTGCTCACTGCAGAATCTAAGGAGTCGCTTTCCATTGTCATTGAGAGTATCTTCTCCATATCTTCCGATAACTCCACCCCATCTAGCATGGTCATTTCCAACTCTGGCATTAAAATCTCCGAGCATAATAACTTCATCTAGGCAGTCATCCACTGTCCTTTGAAGCAGCTCGAAGAATTCCTCCTTGACCTCTGCTCTCTCATCCTCATTTGGCCCATACACTATGACCAGGTTGACTATGGTTTCTCTTTCTTTTAGTTTTACAACCATAATGCGCTCCGAGACAAAGTTCCATCCCTTGATACTATCTTTTTGATTTTGGGCCACAATGCAACCCACGCCCCCTTTAGCTCTTTCAGATATGGGTACACCACTGTAGAGCAACGTGTTGCCATCGAGATCCATGACTCCTTGTCCTTTTTTCTTCGTTTCCGTTATAGCCAGGATTTCTAGTTTTGCTTTCCTCATCTCTTCCACCAGCTCCTCTTCCTTCCCATTTATACTTCTTGTGTTCCAAGTTCCATAAGTCGTAGTCCGTAGTCCGTTCCAGTTCGTCGCCTTTAGAATCAGTCCGGTTTTAAAAACTCATCCGAAGGTCAATGTTTACATAACTTTCACACTTCAATTCACTTCATTTCACCAGTCCATCCCTGTCTGACTAATTGGGTCACAACACGTGACGGTCCCACATTTGATCCCAGGTGAAAGGCTAATGATGGTGTTTGCACAAGATGGAATACGTTGAAGTGTGAGAGATGTAACTTGGCCAAGTAATAATCAGATGTTTACAGCCCAATTTTAGAAAAGTAACGTTTGAAATTTTGCACTAGTTGAGTCATGCAAAATATTTCATCATAAAGTTGCCATAAATTTCAACGATCAAATAACATTGGCTGATACTTTGAGGCGCGAATAACAATTGCGTCGATTGGGCGTTTGTGCCAACAACCCGGAGAAGCAGGGGCAGAAAACCTGACAATTTTTGCAAGTCTAGGTCACTGTGAGAACTGCTTGCCAAAATGACAACCAGACCTGCCAGAGTGAAGAATAAGATCAGATTTCCATTATCATGACCAGACTTTGTTTGAGGATCTTGACAATAGAAGACTATACTATTTATTTATACATACACTGAATGCTCAATTTTACCATAACACACTCTTGACGATATTCTTTTAGTAAATCTGAAATTTATGTCAGTCGTCTAGGGGAATTACTAGACAGGTTCTATAATCCCAGACAAGTCGTCCAATTGTGACGGTATTACCCACCCCTGCTTTGCAGTAGTGGTCCAACAGTGGCCAAAACGCAAAATTATCTATTATAGTCTTCAATGGAGTCGATCTTTGTGGACGACTGTGCCCTCAACAGCTGCACAGAACTGGACATGCAGAACAATATGAGGAGGCTTTCTGTAGCGATTGATGACTTTGTTCTTACCATCAATACGAAGAAATCTGAAGTAATGTTGCAACCTAAGCATCTACACATTGCTGCAGAGGGCCCAAACTAGATGGGCCGGACATGTTGTTCGCAAGCCCGAAAAACGCCCCCCCCCCCCCCCCCCCCCCCCCCCCCCCCCCACCCCCCCCCCCCCCCCCCCCCCCCCCCAAAGCAGTTGATGTACAGCGAACTCTCTGTGGGTAAGCAAACAGTAGGGGGACAAAAGAAACGCTTCAATGACACACTGAAAGCATCGTTGAGCAGCTTCAAAATTGATGTCTCCTCCTGGGAGACTATCGCACAGGATCGCTCTGCCTGACGGACAAACATTACTCAAGGTGCTCGCATTGCAGAACAGAATTTAGCTGATAAGGCAGAAGGCAAGCGTGCTGCAAGAAAGGTCAGAATGCACAGCAACAATACTATCGACTCTAACCATGTGTGCCCCGTATGTGGCAGGGCCTGTAGGGCCAAAATAGGACTAATTAGCCACATGAGATCATGGCACAGATGTGTCACAACTCAAGTCTGAAGCTGTCGCCATCTTCACTTGCGATGGGCAACTCTTATTATTATTATTATCTTTACACAAGATTACTCTTGGCAGAAATGTCAATAGAAGAGTGGTAAAGCTTTCATTTTCATTATATGGTTCTTTATATTGACAAGACTATTAGCCCAGTGCTAGAATAATTTTCAGTGATGACATAGTTTACTAGTCTAAAGACAGCCTTTACCCAGATTTTACTGTATCAGTGACTACCAGTGTTCTAGAACTGGATTAGGTTAAATCACATAGTGGTAGACAGATTTGACGATGGTCGGCGATTTGTCCCAAATTGAGTATCGTTACACTTGGAGTTTTTATTTTTAAAAAAACACACTCACACTCTCACCAACACATTTGTAGACTCATATTGTCTAAAATGTAATAAATCCATGATTACTTATTACCAAGTGATTGGAAGCGATTATATCACTCTTGTCTGCCCACAGGTGTCACACAGACGGTAATGTTGGTGTAGCAAGTGTGAACGGTGGTTTGGTTTTGATAGAGAGAAAGAATGTAGAAAAATGGTATGGATGGGTTTGGTTGCAGATTATTTGTCGTTGGTGAAGGGAGATAAGATGTGTAAGGTTAGGCTTTGTCTTAAGGGAAGTAAATTAGAGTTAAGTCCCTTACAGGTTTGAGTGAGTTGAGGAAAAAAGTTTGCACGAGAAAGTCGAGATGCAAAAACACATGTTAGGCGTGAACGAAGAGTGTTGGAACGGGGTTTTGACAGAGTCTGATTTGAGACGCGCTAAGTGTAGGCAGGGAAGGGTGTTTCTCTCAAGTGTGTAGTTAGATATTGAACGTGCTCAGCGTAAGATTTGATATTGTTGTATAAGATATATTCGGAGCACCAAAGTGTTTGTATAAGAAAAAGTGTATTTCAAATGAAGAAACAAAACCAGGTACGTTTTGACATTTTGATTGATAACTAGCGTATGTAGCTCAGCAGACAGGTCTGAGCAGAGGACAGTAAACAGATGAAATCTTGCTAAAAGTGACAGCCCTGGCGGTTAAGGCCAGTTTCTCGTATAGAGATATAACAAGAAACATGGGAAAAGAAACAGAAAAGTAAATAAGCAGTACATAAGAACGACAGGAAGTTCTGTCTGAATAAATATATGACAGGTTCTATAGCTGGGACAAGTAATAGTAAGAAGACAAGCAAATGTATGTGAAAAATGGATACTGAGATTGTTTGAAACTGAAGATTGTATTTTGCAAGACTGCCAACCTTGAAGAGAAAGGTTGGGCATACCATTTTTACTCAGTTATCAACGTATGTTAATAAAGTTCTACCATTGATATTTTCACTGCTGTTTTGAGTGGTATCGATTGATAAACAGTGGGTATGAAGAAAAAGTAGAGTCAGTCAGAGTGAAGGAAGTTTCTAGTATCCCACTTCTTACACCAAACTACTGGGAAAGGGCAGTAGCACTACACGATTCTAATACCATCCTTGTCGACAGTTTCATGGTGCCAGTGACCAGCCCTACCGTAGGCAGTAGCAAAGACAACAGATAACAGGGTAACTAATGGTGCGAGTAACCAGCCCTACACTAGAATAGCTCAAGAAACTTTTATAACTCAATGATAGTTCAAGAAACTCTTATAAAGAAAGACAGACTACACTGAGATGTCAGTTTCAGCATCACATATTAGGTACGGTTGCGTCAGATATTTTCGTATCTAGCACTACAATGGTCACAGAGTATTTTGGTGCATCTAACCCTATACAAAATAGAGTTGTAAGAGACTACAGACAGAAAGAAGGTCAAGTTCACTAAGAAGAGATTACACAGAAAGAAAGAATCCTGCGAGCGAAAAAACAAATCAAGACAAAACAGAAGTCAAGTAAAGTGAAGCGACATCAAAAACAACGAAGTCTATCCAAAGCATCACGAAGGTCAAGTTCATTAAGAAGATACAAATCGAAGGAATCCTGCGAGCTGAAGAAACAAAGCAAGACAACACAGAAGTCAAGACATCACGAAGGACAAGTGCACAAGAAGAATATAAAGAACAAAACAGTCTACATCATCCGACAACCGTCAGAATACAGGTACATGCATGAAATAACAATCTGAATGATCAACAGGCCCAACGCGCAAAAATAATAGTATACAGCCGTATAAGACAAAAATTGTGTTGATTAATTCTGAAATACTGGAGGAGCAAGTGTGTATCCCAATCAAGGAAAACAGATTATGCAGCACATAAACATTTAGATACAAGTTAATTAAGTTAGTCATTATAGTAGTTAGTTAAATTATAAGATTTAGATTTGATATTTAGGTTCTGTGTTTTACAATCACAGTGTTGCCAGAAAATTTGTTTCGTAGTTCAAAAATTTTATGAAATATTGTGTATAGATAGTCGTTGGTATTTCTTTTGCAGGCCAACCAGGATATTAATATTGGTTTCTTTCCAGGTGTTTTATTAATACTAACACTTTTCAGATCAAGACAAGATGCAACAACAACTTACGGCGGGTTTGGATCCAAATGTGGCTGCTCTTGAGCAGGTAGCCAAGGCTATGACTGCCATTAGAAATGAAAGTAAGTTCCAGAATATCCGGAACAGTATAACACCATATGCAGGGAATCCTACTTTATGTAGAAAATGGTTGCTCGAGATACAAAGATATTGCACTTCGGTCAATATGGACCAAGGTGAGTACAAACAAGTTGCATATCTTTCCTCAGGTGGGTTAGTAGTAGATTTTATAAGACGCAGGTTTGACACTGTCCCAGATGAAACATGGGAAGATTTTAGGAAAGAACTAATTTTTTTTTTTTTTTTCCTTAACCAGCGGCACTTGGGCTTTCAGCCCTTCGGCCCAATGACATGTCATTGCGAGGCTGGAGAACCTGAGGACTTTCCTTCCAACCCGGTCAGGAGCTTCGCTCCTTCCCATCCACAGAGGGTTTATCACAGGAGCCGTTCAGGTTATTCAGTCAAATTTCCGGCCGTAAACATTTCTTCAAACGCTGACGCCCGGGTTTGAACCATGAACACCTGGTCGCCAGTACAACGCCGAAGCCATTACACCAGCGCGGCTCCCTAGGAAAGAACTAATAAGAAGGTATGCCCAAATTACGGATGCATCTTACGCGTGGACGCTGCTGAGGAGCATACAACAACAAGCAGAGGAACCCATTCAAATGTTCAGCGACAGGTTGTTAAACCTAGCTGAAGAGGTTTTCTTGGGACAACAAATTAACCAACAAGAGGTGGAAAAACGGTTGGTGGGCATATTCGTAGATGGGTTGAATGGTATACCAATTAAATTACATCTCCTCAGGAAGGACCCACACAACTTGTCACAGGCCATTGCACTTGCTACAGCCGAAGAGAACCTCAGAAGAAGATTGGACCTCAGGTTTGGTAGAGTGGTTCCATGTGAAGAAACACAGGAAGAACCTATGGAGATAGGACATTGTCAACAAAGAAGGATAGAAAGACGAGAGAGAGGAATGGAAACATTTTATAGGTCAAGGCAGGTGGACCGCAAACAAAGCGTGTGTTATGCTTGCAATAGGCTGGGACATAAAGCCTTTGCGTGTAACTATAGGCCACTAGAGCCGCAGCACTCAGTAAGGAGAGTTGAGACCTTTAACCCGAAACATAGTAGACAACACAATGGACAACAATATTACAACCATTCCGAAAAGAATAGAGACGGGAATGAAATAAATACCAAGAGAGGGAGACCCATCAGAGAGATAGTACAACCACATGACAAGACGGAGAAAGGATATATTGATACAATAAGTGGAAGGCAACCACAAGTGAACATGATAGGAAGGGCACATGTTAGGTATAACCAACAACCATACCATAGACCAGGGGTCGGCAAACTACGGCACGCATGCCAAGCGTGGCACATGGAACGATTTTCAATGGCACGCTGAGTGAATTAAAATACTGTACAGAATATGATCTCATTTTTTAAAAAATTGAATTTTTAATTAAATAGAAGCATATAATTCTTTTAAAGCTATACCTTTTTTTTACAACCCTTCAAAACGAAAGTTTTTAGACATTGGAGGTAAGAATGTGCGATCTGATGAAAACTAAAGGCCTGATCATACTATACTGCACGTCAGTCTTCGTTTTTACGGACCATTTCCGTGAACAAACATTCTTCAACGAATTTCAAGGGGAGTGGTTATACTTTGCGGCGCCCGCTAGTCTGGCGTCTACCTGCTACCGTAGTTTGCAGGATGAGATTCTTGAAAAGAATCCCAAGCAAATTTTGACGGGCAAGCGGAGACGTAATATCATAATTACGCAATAGTGTCTGGCTAGCGCCTGGACGAGCGTATTTATTTCGTTTTCGCTCGCAGTTTTTGACTCCCAGTGTGAGTTTGGAGCAACAATGACTGACCTCGACGAAGTTATATTTCCATCCTATTCTGCCCCTCTCTCCCGACCACCACCACCTCTACAGTTCTCTCGGCTGTCGCATACTCATGCCCGTACAGTCCGTTGACCGCAGCACAAAAGTTGGTGTTATTATTAAGTAATACGGTGCCGTTAAAATGAATCAAAAAAGACAAAAACTTGATACACGCTCGTTTCAAGACTTTTGGACAAACGAATATGGATTCATACAACAAAAGGATCGTGCTGTTTGTGCTTTATGTTATGAAATTGTCTTGTGCCGTACGTCAAGTGTTACAAAGACACTATCAAACCAAACATCAGTCCATGTTTAAAAACTCTGAGGAGAAAAGTGAAGCCATAAAAATGGCTGTTTCTGGCTACAAAAAAACAAAGTAGTATTTTTAGTCAAGTAATTGGAACCAAAAATAAAGCTACCGAATGTAGTTACAAAATTGCACAGTGTGTGGCTTCGAAGGGCAAACCTGTCACAGATGGAGAATACATCAAGGAAACTTTTTTGAGCAGTGCTGAAATTTTGTTTAGTGATTTACCAAATAAAGAAACAATACTGTCTCGGATTCGAGAAATACCGGCTTCTGCGAGATCAATCGAGAGGCGCATAACTGATATGGCTGAAAAAGTAACGGTAAAACAAACAACCGGGTTACAACAAGCTGTTGTATTTAGTGTCGCTCTTGACGAAAGTGTCGATGTGAATGACGTGGCGCGCCTAGCTATAGTTGCGCGATATTGTGACAACGACCGTATTTATGAAGAACTGTGCTGCTTGATACCTTTTGATGGTACAGCCAAGGGAGAGGACATTATGACTGCATTTGTAAGCTATTTCGAAAATCAGAACATTAACATGAATAAAATATTCTGTGTTACTACTGATGCCGCCCCTGCATTTGTTGGAAAGAACAAAGGATTTGTTAAACTTCTTGAGGATCGTATTGGACGTCAAGTATTGAGCTTCCATTGCATTATACACCAGGAGAGTTTGTGTGCGAAGATTTCGTCACTATCCTTGAACTCTAATGGAAACTGTTGTCAAGATAGTTAACTTCATAGTTTCTCGCTCTTCATTGACCCACAGGCAATTCAAGTCTCTTCTACAAGAAATGGAGAACGCATATGCGGACCTCCCGCTGTACAGCAATGTTCGTTGGCTTACTCGAGGTAATGTTTTGAACAGATTTGTATCATGTCTAGAAGCAATCAAGGTGTTTCTTGATGAAAAGGAACAACATTTCCCGGAATTGAATGACGAGGACTGGCTGTACTAGCTGATGTTTCTGGCTGACATAACTACAAATCTGAATGAATTAAACTTGCGTTTACAAGGGCAGGGTCAAACAGTACTTGATCTTTTTGAGCACTGGAAAGGATTTGCGTCAAAATTAGACATATTTTGCAGAGATATTACCACTAACACATACAAGTACTTTCCAAAACGTAAAGGCTCATTCAAATCGATTTACTGTCAACAGAGATGAGCTTCAGAAGTACGTTGAAGCGCTCAAAGGAGAGTTTGCTAAACGAGGTCAAGACTTCAAAATTCACGGGCCCATGTTTTCTTACCTCATCAAGCCCGACTTAATTGATCATACTAACATCCCATTTGACCTATCTCTTTTCGAGTGGATGGATGTTGACAATTTTGAAATGCAACACATCGAATTCAAAGCATCAGAGTTATGGATGATAAAATTTGTAGAATTGCGAAAAACTCTTGAAGGAAGCTGCTTGGAAAAGTCAGCTGTCATCCTCAACTGCTGGACATCCCTGCCTCAAGCGTTCACCTGTTTGAAGAAAGTTGCATTTGCTCTACTTTCGGCTTTTGGGTCAACTTATACATGAGAACAAATTTTCTCACACATGAAAGCTGTTTTAAGTCCACAGAGAAGTCGCCTAACACTTGTGCATTCAGAAGCCTGTGTGAAGCTGAAATTGACAAAACACACACCTGATATTGAACAATTAACCAAGGAGAAGCAAGGACACGGGTCCCATTAATTGATTAATGACTCAGATCAATAATAATCAATGATTACTCATATTAAAATTTTAATAACGTGTTTTATGTTTGGTTTATTTAATTGTTTTTTTCTTCAAACTATTGGACTTTCTGTCTTAACAAAATATACATATGGAAATTTTATTATAAAATTTCAAACTAATGTGTTCAGAACTTAAATTTTGCAAAACATAATATTTGTATTGATATTTGTTCCTATTTATATTAAAATATTGAATAATCTACAAAGAATAGAATAGTTATTTAATTTATCGGAAACATGTTAATACAAGATCATTTTTAAATTGTTTCAATAATTGTTGTATATAAAAATATGATGGACTTAGGTTGGCACGCTGAGTGACTTTGCAACATTACTTCGGCACCACACTACTAAAAGTTTGCCGACCCCTGCCATAGACAATGGGCCAGAGTACACCATCCTGCAAGTTGGTTTGACAAGAAAGGATGGCTACAAAAGACATATCAAGAATACAGGAATAGGAAGATGAATTGGGATGGTTCAGTTATAAACAGGAACAAATATGAAAGGAGAAATATATGTACAGATCGCGAAATTAGGAAATGGAAATGTAACCAATATCAATATAAACAGGGACATAATAGAACATGGAATAACAGGGACAGGACACTCCCGACTTTCAACAGCAACTATGGATCAGGACATTGGGACAGCATGAATAGGAGAAGAACTAGAATAGATTTGAGGAATTTTGTTGGAGACATCATGAGAGGAGTCAAAGACAAGAAAATACAAATAAATGAAATTGAAAAACAAGAAAGAAAACAACGTATCCCTAAAAGAAGACAAGTAGCAACAGCAATCGAGCTAGCCCATAAACCAGACCCTTGCTCATGTATTGTCGAAATACACGGAAGGAGATATAGAGCATTGGTAGACTCAGGGGCTACTGTAAGCCTTATCCGATTTGGGCTTTACAAGCAGATACGAGGCGTAGCTCAATACAGAAAGACACAAAATACACTTACCTCGGTGTCAGGAGAAAACCTGAAAGTGATGGGAACAGCTATGGTGCAAATGAGAATTGGCAATATGATCGTGGAACACACGTTCACCATTGTGAAGGGGATGACGAGAAATATCATACTAGGACGTGATTTTCTGCTAAAACATAAGGCTCAAGTAAATTTTGATACTCACCAACTGAAGATACATGGCGAATGCATCAGGTTACAGGACGACGTATACATAGCGTCCATAATCCGAAACAGAACAACAGTTACGCTGCGACCGAATGAAGTCGGTATTGTTCAAGGCAAGTTGAAAAGATCCCCATATTTCAACCAAGGACAAACGGTCTTAACACTCGACTGGGAAGATGGAGATATACTAGATGAACCCGGACTAGAAATGGTAGAAGGAATAGTACAAATTGGAAAAAAGACAACAATTTCCAACGATGATTATAAACACCACGGGAAAAACAGTTAGAATACCAAGAGGATTTGTATTAGGAAGGGTACAACTGATGGAAGGTCAGGAAGGTAATATGGAACACCAAGAAAAGCACCAAATACACGAAAATATGAACAATAACAACGCGCGTCAGAGACAAAATCGGAAACCACAAACAGTGGTGGTACCACAACATAGAATTAACAACAAGATATACAGAGAGCAGAAGAAAGTGGAAACAAGGAAGCAGGACAAGGTAGGAATCAAGGAAGATGTATGCACACCATTCAGACTCAATGCAGTGTTAGGCGAGAAAAAGCACACAAAAGAAAATGGAATACGGAGAATTAACAGTGTAACAGAAAAGATGGAAAGGAGCAAAATATCTCAACCAAGTATAGAGCAGTTGAGGAAAGAAATAAAAGCCATCCTTGGAAGAACTAAACCAGACATCGTGGTACTAAAGGAGGTGCAGAAAATTCTGGAAGAAAAGTTTGATATAGACTTATCACAAAGAAAGGAAGAAATCTACAAGCTTGTCGTAGACGAAATAGAGGAAGATAGACCGATGGATGTAAGAGGCTATATAAGGAGCCATAGTATGTATAGTATGAGAGGCAGTGTTCAAGAAAGATGTACACGGATTCCCAATAACACACCACACTACACGGAAGGACATAAACAACATAACAATACACATGAACGGATAGGAACACGTAGAATTGAAGCAACACAAAAGGATAGTGACTGGAAGGAGTCTAACAGGATAGGAGACAACTGGAGAGTAGGATGGGAAGATGACTATGGAGAAACATCAACAGGTAGTCAGAGTCGCACAATGGCAGGAAGAACACAAGTCCATGCAGAACCGGGAACAACATCTGATCAGTTAACCCCAAACCCCCAAATCTTACACAGCGAACAAGAGGAGATGGGCACATATAGGCCAGAAATCTTATACAGTGAACAAGAGGAGATGGGCACATATAGGCCAGAAATCTTATACAGCGAACAAGAGGAGATGGGCACATATAGGCCAGAAGAAGACAGGATACAAGTATGGCAGGATACAGAGAGTAAACAGTACAATGAGATTCTAGAAGATACGACAGGAATAAGGAAACAATGGAATAATGTTGAAACAGAAATTGATGCACCGTACAAACATACCAGAGCGGCAGAACAAAAGAGCAGAGCACAGGAGCAGCAGCTAATGCAACAAAAGGAACAACAACAAGAGACGAAACAGCAAAGAGTTGGAAGTCAAACTCAGAACATAGAGGACACATCAGCTAAAGATTCAGATTCGCAGGAAGAGATGGAGTTAGGGAATATAAGAGGGATGAAGAGACAGCGGTCGTCGTCATCAGACGATTCAGAGGATTACAGAAAGCGTCTAGCAAAGTTGAGACATGTAGATGAGGTCAGACTGAAGAGGAAGAATAAAGTAAGAAATAGTAGTGTAGCGGAGATGAAGGACATACGGGCAATTGTTCAATATATGGACAGGAAGTTTGAGAAATTGAAAAAGGAGAAGCGTAGTCATAGAGAAGTACAAAAAAAGGAACAAGATAGAAAGACCAAGGGAACGGGTCAATGGGAAATAGACAGTGTCGACCAGGGAAGGTCGAGGAAAAACAAAGATGAAGAAAGAAATAATAACAGAACAAAAATAGAAGAGTTAACTGCACTTTGTGCAGATTTAGAGAGGAAGTTGGAAGAGTTAGAAAGCAAACAGGAAATGAATAGACAGACATCAGAGAAAACGGAAGATATAACAGCACCTGGGGCAGGAGATGATATAAAGAAAGCCACAGAGAAGGCGACGCAGAAAGTAGAAGAAGTTAAGAAACGTGAAAGTAGTAGAAGTGCAGATCGACGAGAATACCGATCTAAGAGTAGAGATACTGAGGAGGCAAGTAGGGATACGGGTCGAAGAGAATACCGATCCAAGAGCAGAGAGGCTAGTAATAGGAGACATACGAATCGAGGAGAATACCGATTCAGGACTAGAGAGAGCGAGGAGAATAGGAGAGATAATAGTAGAGAAAGAAGGAGGGATATGGATAGAAGGGATTTCCGATCCAAGAGCCGAAATAGGCTGAGAAATAGAAGTGAGGATAGAAGAGATATGGGTCGACGGGAATACCTATCCAAGAGTCCAGAGGGACTAGATACACAGAGAAATAGAACACATACGGATCGACGTGATTACCGATCTAAGAGCCGGGAGGCTAGAAAGGAGGAAGAGAGAGGAAATACGGATCGAAGGGAGTACCGATCCAAGAGCCGAGAGGCTAGAAAGGGAGATAGAAATAGGAGTAATAGTATAAGAGATAAAAGGAGTACAAGTCGAGGTAGCGACAAATTAAAGAGTAAAGAATCTGAGAGGAACCCAGGGAGTAGGAGAAGGGAAGAAATGGAAGATAGAGGAAAACCGAGGCAAACGGTTGACGAAGTAAGAAGTAAGGAGGTTGAGAGAAACTCGGGAGATAAACGAGATAGAGAAGTAGAAATCAATCAAAGAGTTGAAGACAAAAGAGTAGAGGAGACACAAAATAGTGATAAACTTGCGTTGGAGACGCTTAGAGCCAGAGAGGCTACGATGTTGAAGATGTTTGAACTAATGAGTAAATGAGATAGATAGGAAGTAGTAGGTGGCTATGAGAGGAGAGGCATAGCATTAGATAGATACACAAATTGGCGGCGGTTGCTAGTCTTAAAAAGACAAGTATGATTGGTCCATACCGCACTTAAGAAGTAAACTGGGTACACCGGACAATAGGGTACTGCAGTAGAGGAGACGAGTAAAGGAGAGGTAAGAAGTAGAGGTCATAGGAGAATGGCAGACTATAGTTGGTAAGCCGTGGTGACGACGGCAGGAACAGTGGAGATAGAGGTTGGAGAAGCCGTAGAGCAGAACACGGCAGAAACATGGAGTATTATGGAGAAATATGGAGTTATATATTTTGAGCAGTCGTAGAGGAAGACGGAAGGAATAATAGAGATTTTGAGAAACCGTTGAGGAGGACGGCGGTTGTATGGGGTTTTCTGGGAGAAATATGGAGAAATAAGGGAAAATGAGATTTTGGGAAGCCGTGGAGCAGGACGGCAGAAAGATGGAGAGATATGAAGTATTATGGAGTAATATGGAAACTTAGAAGTTGAAGCCGTAGAGGAGGACGGCAGAGATATTGAGAATAAGGAGATAAGTTATTGTGAGGCCGTAGAGGAGGACGGCAGTGATGGTGAGAGGTGTTGGGAGATGGACGGAGTTGTGGTTGAGAAAGTGGGGAGCACAGTTCCAGAGAGGGAACGAGAGTAGCGGTTATGATGGAGAGGAGAGAAGTAGAAATTGCAGCGGGAGTCTAGTTATTTGGAAACTAGATGCAATCGTTCTACACTGAAGTAAGCTGAGTAGGTCCGAACGATGGACTACTGCAGTGGTGGAAGAGAAGAGGAAAGAGGCAGGGAAGCCATAGATTAAGGGAGAGAGACGTAGATGGGAGGAATTGAGAAGTCACAGAGAGGAGACGAAAGGGAATTACGAGACAACTAAAGGAGTATTGGAGAAACTATTATGGCGGTAGATGAGAGCCATAGAGAAATAGCGAAGATATAGAGAAAATTGGATAATTAGAAGTGATAATCTAGAGGGAGCTGACAACGGAGTTGAGGAAGATGCAGATTTTTTTTCGGCAGTTGCCAGAGTCTGGTGAAGACTTTGTGGGAAGCGAGGCTTCTCCTAGTTATAAGAAATGGAGGTTGTAGGGAGATAATAAGGAAGAATAATGAGAGATAGAAAAACTAAGGAAATGAGAATAGGGGAGAGAATAATTATGTTGAGGAAACAGTACACATTGTATATGGTTACGGGTTTCTTTTAAACACAAGGGAAGATGGAAATGAAATATAGATAACGTAGGAAAGATATGCAACTAAGTAGAACGATTAATGAGATAGGCAGAAATTCAAGATAATTCGCGTAGGCGGGATAATAAACTTGGGAGTAGAGATAAAAGGGATGGTAAATGGCTAATGAAGTTAGAAAGGTCTAGTAAGAGTCGTAAAGGAGCAAACGACAAGATGTACTATGAAATGAGTTCCATTATGTACAAGTTGTAACATGAAAAGAGTTGTATTCAGTAAAATGTATAATATGAAAACAGTTCCATGATGGAAAATGTATACTTTGAAATGGAAATTGTAAACAAGAAGATGTGTGAGGTTGATTGGAAGTGGAAAATGGCGGGTCGCATTAAGATCAGTTGGTGTTTGGGCTCATTGGGACAGAGGTTGGTGAAGAGAGGGATGGAATTGGTAGTAGAAGAGGGAAGGAAGAGAGTGAGTGGAGATTTTTCGGGAAATTTTCTCTGAGAGAGAAATTTTTTTTTAAGGGGGGGAGATGTGTGAACGGTGGTTTGGTTTTGATAGAGAGAAAGAATGTAGAAAAATGGTATGGATGGGTTTGGTTGCAGATTATTTGTCGTTGGTGAAGGGAGATAAGATGTGTAAGGTTAGGCTTTGTCTTAAGGGAAGTAAATTAGAGTTAAGTCCCTTACAGGTTTGAGTGAGTTGAGGAAAAAAGTTTGCACGAGAAAGTCGAGATGCAAAAACACATGTTAGGCGTGAACGAAGAGTGTTGGAACGGGGTTTTGACAGAGTCTGATTTGAGACGCGCTAAGTGTAGGCAGGGAAAGGTGTTTCTCTCAAGTGTGTAGTTAGATATTGAACGTGCTCAGCGTAAGATTTGATATTGTTGTATAAGATATATTCGGAGCACCAAAGTGTTTGTATAAGAAAAAGTGTATTTCAAATGAAGAAACAAAACCAGGTACGTTTTGACATTTTGATTGATAACTAGTGTATGTAGCTCAGCAGACAGGTCTGAGCAGAGGACAGTAAACAGATGAAATCTTGCTAAAAGTGACAGCCCAAGCGGTTAAGGCCAGTTTCTCGTATAGAGATATAACAAGAAACATGGGAAAAGAAACAGAAAAGTAAATAAGCAGTACATAAGAATGACAGGAAGTTCTGTCTGAATAAATATATGACAGGTTCTATAGCTGGGACAAGTAATAGTAAGAAGACAAGCAAATGTATGTGAAAAATGGATACTGAGATTGTTTGAAACTGAAGATTGTATTTTGCAAGACTGCCAACCTTGAAGAGAAAGGTTGGGCATACCATTTTTACTCAGTTATCAACGTATGTTAATAAAGTTCTACCATTGATATTTTCACTGCTGTTTTGAGTGGTATCGATTGATAAACAGTGGGTATGAAGAAAAAGTAGAGTCAGTCAGAGTGAAGGAAGTTTCTAGTATTCACGGTTACAACACACTATCTACTGGAAGGGCAGAGGTCCGAATCTTGCAATACGACTCACGACCACACAAGGATGACCCGGAACCACTTATGTCATAAGTTCCGCCTCGCGCATGGGTTATCATGTGTTTCGCCACACAAACAAATCTGGTTCTATTCAACACTCCTTGGATAAACACGCCTCGTCGCTTAAAAAAGATGGTCAGACCGATATTGTGATAAAATATTGTAGCTGACCGTCTAATAACCTGGTGTAACTTAACATGTCTTTGTGAAGCGTGAATGCGACACAATAAGATAAGAATTACTTCCGTGGCAAATACTGCCATAGGGGTGTGGCGTGTTAGAGACTTCACCAGGCTATGACCAGCATAGAGCAAAATAGTGAAAATCCAAATGAAAAGGCATGATTGATGCCAAATAAAAGTGATGTGAGAAAAATGAAGAAAAAGAAAGGATACTGCCAGAGGGCTGACGGTGTTAGAGATCTCACAAAAGAGCATGTTCAGACATTTTGTCACAGTCTACTTCTGCCTCTCTTCCCTGGAAATTCCAGAACAAGGACTGCCTTATAATGCTATCAGTAGGTTTCCTCAATGTGTGTCCTATCCATTGTCAGCGTCTTCTTCTCAACTCTTGTTTCACTGGCACTTGTCTGGTTCTTGTCATCAGTTCCACATATGTGACTTCATCATACCATTTTTATCATTCTATTCTACGCAAGCACCCATTTATGAAAGTCTGTAGCTTTTTGGTTGTTGTTTTTGTTGTTCTCCATGTTTCAGAGCCATACAATAGGGCTGACTTGACATTTGAGTTGAAGATTCTTATTTTGGTGTTCGACTTGATTTCTCTTGAACGAACTCCATATATTTTCCAATGCAGTGAAAGCTCCTCTTGCTTTTTGTATTATTATTTTGATATCACTGTCTGTCCCTCCAACTTTGTCTATATTGCTGCTAAGATATGTGTACGACTCTACATCTTTTAGTAGCGTTTCTTCAAGTTCAACCTTGTTATCATTTCTTGCAATGATTCTAATAATCTGTGTCTTGTCCCTGTGTATTTTCAGACCCACTTGTTGTGACCTCTCATCGAGTATTTTTATGTTGTTTTGCATCTGATTATGGTTATGGGACAGAAGAGCCAAGTCATCTGCAAAATCTAAATCATCAATCTGTTTAGTCAGATTCCACTAGATTCCATTTCTGTTGTGTGATGTCGATGTTTTTATATGGGTTATGAAAACAGCCTTGTAAATAGTATTTGTCACGGATTGCCTTCCCTGCTTTGCATTAGTGGTCCTTCTTCTTCTTCTGCGTTGATCCTAAAAAGGACGTTTGTTACGTTGTGTCGCCGTTTACAGCAAAGCTGCGATATCTGCGCCTTTTGGCCCGACACATCCGACTTCGGCACGGCATTTTTGGGACCGGGTTAACCTTCCCTCTTCGATCCCTACTCACTCAGCCAGACTGCAGTGATGCAGCCTGTTTCCAGGACCACCACTTGGAGGTGGAGTAGGGTCTTGGTCAGCTCTAGTTGCTGAAGCAGTCAAGCTATGGGTTGCTTACTGCATTCATCACTTTTGATGCATCTTTGGTCCCAGTAGTGGTCCAACAGTGGCCAAAACTCAAAGAGTTTCTAAATAAATGGGTCGTCAAATGTGTCTACTTTCGCACAAGATTATTCTTGGCAGACAATATAGATAGAAGGGTAAAGGCCCTCCTATCCCTTGGGAGCCTTCACAAGATAATTCAGAAGTCAAGAACAGTGTTGCTTAGCGCTGAACATTTGTTAACTTATATCTGTCCGTCACCTTTTGTGAAGGATTTAAGCAATGGTTTTTAGCCCGTTCAAGCCCCCAGTTGGTGTAATCCAACGAAATTCCTCTTGTAAGTAAGGGCTCTATAGATGTAAATATATCTATGTACCGTATATATAGATGTATGTTTTAAAGAATCTTGCTCAAATATTCACTTTCACACATACATATAAAAGCTGAATCGGCTATGATTGTTTAGTGTTAAAACAACATGTAACATATTTAATAAGGAATAAGTTTAAGTTAAAATAAGGAGGGAATGTTTTCGTCACAGAGACGTAGGTATGGATTTATCAAAGTCTGTTGCTTTCGCATTTTTTACAAGAAAACTTAACTCTAGATGAGTCCTGTCGCGGTGGTTTTCATCACTTCTTGGTGATGAATGTACTTCTCTCACACGAGTGGCATAGTAACTTCAGTACTTCAAACCATCTGATAGCTTGTAACCACAAGTAGTCTTGTACCACAAACTTTTTAGACAAAATAGAAAACAAATGCCTCTGCTAAGTACATTTGTGGGCTGCCAATTAACAGGTGCATTCTCAATGTCCACCCACGAATGTCAATCTTTCAGAAGAATAAAATTCTCATGTACACAGTGTAGATCAGGGAAGATGAATAAAACTCACCATATTCCTCTGGGTATTAACCAGGAAAATTTGTCTGGACAGAGTGAGAACTGATTTGCCTGAGTTACAATTAACAAAGTGCATATATCTCACAAAATATTATACACTTTAGGCACATGTGATGTAATCACCAGTCATCACTGCTCCATTTGGAGTCGGGGGTCCCCTCTGCTGCCGGTTTTCCGCACGACTAGCTAGAAGAAATCACCAGCACTTGCTGTAGTGGTGTACGTATATACTAGTTTCGTATGTTGAGGTTGCCAGCCTCATATATATAACCACTTAGCAAGAAAACATGTCAAATTTACATTTGTAAAATAATTGTTACACTTACCCCAAAGTTTTGGGAATACACAATCTCCTCACGCAGGTTAGAATGGACACGAGCAATTTAGGTTATATGCTCTTGAACCACTTGATCTGGAAATTTTGAATCCCTTGTATGACGGGTGAATCTGCGAAACACTTGGTCTCGGAAAGTTTCTCTTATGACGGGTGATCCAATTCCTAGGTTTCCAGTTTTCATATTTTAAGTCCTGGTCTCTTAAGTTTTTCAGTCTCTGCATTTATAAAGGCAGGCTTACTTTTTAAGGTTTTAAGTTTCCCAAATACTTCAATCAGTCACTTATAATATAGGAATTCTAAGTCCGATGTCTCACTGGTTTCTGGGAGATGCTAATTTGAAGTTGCAAAGCTGTCTGTGTTCTGTGTCTCTGATTTCGCAAGATTATATTTGCAGTTCAGATCACAGATGGTCTTTCCGCCAAGTTTTCCAATGAAATTCAATGTATATCCAGGCGCTCACTTCAAACAATGGAATCTCTTTAGACTATGTGGGTCGGGGCGTTTAATTCCAAAAATCCCCCACGTGTTTAAAATATTAAATTTAACATTCCAACGCATGGCCTCTTTCAAATCATGCGGTAATATTTCCGGTGACATCTTGTGCACTCTAACAAACAACGTGTGACCATGTTTGTCTTCCGCCAAGATGTCTACCCAGACAGATTATCTGTAGCAATCACCAGGGATTGTACCACCGAAAGCGATAAATGCATCTACCCTCTGTAATCTGCCAGACAAACAGACACCTACGTCGGCAACCCAGACAGACAATCTTGGGTTCTTTTCATGTCGATCGGATGAGACCTTATTATCACCAGCTTTTCACCTGGGGTCAAATGTTGGACCGACGCGTTTCAAAAGATGGTCACTGAGAAAATAGATAAGCGTATGAACGCTATACAGTTACCAGGTATTATCGCATTTACTTTGCGGAACGTAAACAATTCTGCGTGTAAAGCAGATACGTCCATAGGGGATTAGAGTGTTAGAGACTTCACCCTACTAGATCCAGCATAGAGCAATATAATGAATGAAAAAGCATGATTTATGCCAAATAAAAGCAATTGGTGAGAAAAGTGAAGAAAAAGAAATAATACTGCTGTAGGGCTGAACATGTGAGAGATCACACAAAAGAGCATTTTCAGACGTTCTGTGACAGTATTATATAAAGAAAATGAGTCATACTGGTGCGGACATCAACGTCAATCAACCTAGATATTAACTATAACCAAAGATTTGTGTTTATGTTTATAAAAACAGGATATTTCTTTATGAAAATATTGTTGAAACAAGGGTGAAGAATGAAAATTGTTACTTTAGAAAAACAGTTAAATATGGTGTTATCTTCTTTTAGAAAAAATGTTCTTGTCATCATTGGATGAATTGAACTTCAGTGGACTATTGTTCAAAAGTCCAGTTTCTGTATCAGTTAGATGAGCTGAACCATCCAATTGCTGTAAAGGGTTATCGCTGTAAAAAAAAAAAGGATCCCGTTACACGCCCATTGAGGCATATTGGGAATATGGTGTTAGGCCCATATTTTCTTGACCGTCGGCACACTAGGGGTGATGTGGTCAGCATCATGCCGGTCGCCTTAACCTTCCCAGAAGTTGCTCTGGTACCCATTTGGGGCTGGGTCGACCCAGGAGCCGTTTGTGGCCTTAAAAAATCCCACCTCATCTGGGGATTGAACCATAGACCACTGTGCTAGGAAGCCAGTGCACTAACCACTATGCTACTGCGGCTCCACCGGTTATCGCTGTAGTCTGGTGTAATTGATGCTAGTTCACAGTGAATTCCTGACTGTTCCTTCTCTCTTCAGGGGTTAAATGGCTTTTGGGAACACGTTCGTTGCGTTGCAAGAGTAATTCCCACTAGTGTCGCAGCTTCGAGTGTCCTCTAGACCTGTCTATTTTAGGTGATGTCGAGAGCTGTGCACTAGTGACTAGTACCAGGAACTGAAAAAATGTAAGCATCCAGCAACCTCCACTTTCCTACACCATTTTCATCTTTCTCTTAATTCTCCCGAGAAAACTACCAGGCCTACATGGAATATTATTGTCATATGGTTGAGAGCTCTAGAGAAAACTACCAGGCCTACATGGAACATTATTGTCATATGGTTGAGAGCTCTAGAGAAAACTACCAGGCCTACATGGAACATTATTGTCATATGTTGAGAGCTCTATAGAAAACGACCAGGCCTACATGGAACATCATTGTCATATGTTGAGAGCTCTAGAGAAAACTACCAGACGATGAGATAAGATTTCTTTTATTATGAGCCTGTTTGTTGAAATCTCTAGCATGATGTGGGTTCATAGCTCTCATTGCTGCGTGTTGAATATAATTAGTTGGCAGCTTGCAAATCTTGACACGTAACCTTGGCCTGGTGACTATAACTGGGGTATGAACTATGCGCAGGGCCGGATTAAGGCCAACTGATGCCCTAAGCACAGCCCAACATTGGTGAGGCCCCTCTCCCCGACTTTCCAGTGCTTAACTGACGAGACATTAAGACTCCGTAAGTGCTAATGGTGAAATAAGAGATTGAAAATTCAGTTTTCTTCCAGGCCATATAACTATATTAAATGAATAGTTCTTTTAAAAACGTTATTTAACACTAAATAGCAGTAAACAATATAAGCAAATTATTTACTTATAACTAGGGAAACTCGGCCAATAAAGACAATTACAAAAAAAAATGGACTAAAGTCAAGTGTGGCAGTAAAAGAGTTGAGAGTTTGGGGCATAATAACTAGGGGGAAAATTCTGTGGTGCCCCCTTCCCTTGGTGCCCTAAGCACATGCTTATTTTGTTTAACGGTTAATCCAGCCCTGACTATGCGTTAACGTTTCAACGATCAACTTTATGGAGAACACTGAAGAACTGGATAACGGTGCATCACATTTATTAACATGAACTTACAACGATATGACGAAAGTTCAGTAGAACACACACCACAGCATTCGAGCACGCCACGCCTCAGTGTGCTTCAAATATCATACACATCCGAGATATCAAAATATCTCATAAGGAACTACTTTTTCATTTCATCCATTGGAAATCAACCGGAAAAATATGCATATACACTGCTCAAGGATGATCTAACGACCTTTATCAGACACATGTCATCTCCTCGTGACAACCCCTACTGCATCACTGACTCTTCATCACACACCCAAGATTGTTACCATGTTTGTACAACCGCAATTACTAAAGTAATCTGTCTGCACCCCAAAGTAGTTCCCAACATCATAATATATTATTTTTATCACTATTGCACCATTATGATGCCATATAATTGTGATATAGTTGCAATCACCTTTTCATAGTTAATCATGTCTGCACCCCAAATAAGCAATCAGCACGGTAGTAGTTAACTTCAGTCACATCTCATTATCTGGGTCATGGCAGGAACTTCTGACACACTAGCTCAAGCAGCCGAGGAGAGAGCCAAACAAGGAATACATGACCTGGAGATTAGTTTTGGTGGGGAACTTGATCTTCATAAACATTATGATAGGTGTATCAAGAATCCTGGACATCAGAAGTTTACTCCCATAAATGAATTACGTTTGCATCATCTGCCTGAACATTTTCGCTCACTACAAACGTTAGCTTGGATTAAACATAAGGCAGAATTGACAGTCAAACTATGTGTAAACTATGTCAGTCCACAGCGTCCTCCTGGATGTCCATTATCAGATCATGCTGGACAAAACATCCTGGCTGTTGGGAGTGGATATGTGACTGACATTTGTCTTACAGAAGGTAAAGACACTCTACCATGTCCATTTGAAAATTGTTGTGAGCAGCCTAGACAACATCAGGTCTACGGTTACATTACAATAGTCACAGCAGCGCATGTGGTGTTTGATGAAGCTGAAGCTGTAAACACAACTGTAGAATTTTTTTATGACTATCCAGCAGATAGAAGTAGTGTCAGAACAGCAAGAGGAGTAAAAATTGGTGCTGCCAGTGTAGAGGGAGATTTTTGTGAGCTGTTGTGTGTGACACATGATAAAGAGTTGTTTCATCGGATAAGACACACCCTTTTCTGTTGTGAAGAATGCTCATATTTAATTGATGCCAACAGCAGAAATAGAAATCTAATTTTTGCCCTATTTCAAAGATTTCCCTATTTGAAAAGCATCACTGTACCAGTGGACGTATTTCAGCATGTAACACTACATATTGACATTAAGATGCTTAATATTTTACATACTGCAGAAACTTTGTCTTTTTTGCTAAGGTATGACATGGCAGAGATAGTAAATGCAATATTAACATTTCTTCCCTCCAATGTTACGTTTACGCCACAAGAGCAAATACATGTTGAAATAACTTCTGAAACGCTTCATTTACATTTCCGCAATAAAGTCTTCAGGACTACCTGTAGCACTCCAGTCAGATGTTTCCCTGATCTTGAATTGTTCACTAAAGATCATCCTGATTTTATCCTGTCAATGAGGTCATTACTACAGGAGGTTCCTTTTAATGTGCAATGTTTGAATGAATTTATTACAAATAGTGAAGTTCAGCTTAAACATTTGCAAAAAATGCATGTTTATAATTACTGCAACAGTATTTTGAGTGTTGGGATCAGTATATTGAATCCCTTTTTTAACTTAGGAGAGATTTTCAGGAATTCTTTGTCATTATTATCTGAGAAAAATCCTGATGAACAGAGACTGGTAGTTCACATTTCACATCCTCATGGACAATCCAAACATGTCACCTTTGGTACACAGACTGACTGTTTTACAGGTCATGGCTTTTACAAACAACTCTACACCGCCTCTACCTGTCATGGTAGTTCAGGAGGTCCTGTATGGATGATACCCGAGACTAGAATCCTAAAAGAAGTTTATGGAGTACCACACAGTAGATGTCATGGCAACCAGCTAAACGAGGGATGTTCTTGGACACTATATCAACACAGTGGTTACCAGACATCTCATCAACCTAGTGGTCACCAGACATCTCATCAACCTAGTGGTCACCAGACATCTCATCAACCTAGTGGTCACCAGACATCTCATCAACCTAGTGGTCACCAGACATCTCATCAACCTAGTGGTCTGCAGAAACGAGTGCGCAGCTATAATAACGAAGGTTTTTCTTCTATTGATTTTTCAGAATCATTAGAACCACATTTTTATTCTTGTCACGTAGCGTTTAAAGGATAAGAGAATTATTTAGAGGAAATAATAGAGCTGATGTGGAAGATTTGGCTCAAGGAATCCCTGCTGGGTTTTCCCACTTCCGAAGGGTGACGAAGAGGGTAAATTCTCCTAACTCGACAGGTCTGGAAAAGATTGTAAGGAGATATTTGGTCTCTCGCTACCGTCGTCCCCTTCTCAGTTATCTATTATTATTATTCTTTAATTTATATTATATTTTACGAGCCCCCCCCCTCCCTTATAAAGGAAGATAAACATAGACAATATTCAACATCTAATGGAAGGAACAAAGCGTGGGGTACAGTATATACACCCAATTGGTTTATTGCAATAAAATGAATAGATGGTGAATGATAGTATTGTCGATGGAATTAGTGTCTGCTGTATGTATTATGTGTCTCACAATTCAAGTGTGTTTCATCATGGATGACGAAATTTTGTGGCATTGATTAGGTGAGTTTCCTTTTTCGTGGACTTAGCTTTTCAGCCCCTGGCTGATAGTGAAGTGAGGTTAGTTCTCCGGTCTCCTGACGTTGCCCCCGGTAGGTCTTGAATGGTTCGGATTTGCCTTCTCTGTGCTCGACTCCGTATTCTGCGCTGAGATTGGACTGTCGTGCAAGGCTCCACCATAGACTGAAGACAAATACGACGGCTTCATTAATTTACTAGCTTTAGAAAGCAGTCTTTCCCTAAGCCGTCCCTCTGCCAGTCATCTCAGATTTTAGTCTCTAACATCATATGTCTAGAGTCTAATCTTGAATTCAAGTTTCTCCTGTCTGTCCTTTATTATATTTCTCTGCCCCAGTGGCAGTATTATAATTCTATTATAAATGTCAGTTAAACCCACCAACTTTTATCATAGAAATGTCGGCAACAGTATTCTAGTTCTGTGCCTCTAGCCTAATCGTCATGTCATTATGAGGAATTTAACAATTAATTGGACATCCGTGTTTTAGAATTGTCTGACAACATTATCACACACTTCATGTCTGGTCGCATCGTCATATAATTTATAATGAATATATGTCACGGTCTGTCAACATTATCGTTAATATTAATTTCCGTTAGTCTAAACGTCGGGTCGAAATTAATCAAATAATATGGAAATTAATAGCTATATATATATATATTCCCGTTATACATTAT